>MJUU01042106.1:0-23878 GCA_002080025.1 Modiolus philippinarum | reverse complement strand
TCAGGGGGAAATTGGCAGAGACAATGATACTGTGCCGACATTTAACCACCATATTACCAACAATATGCCAACCTTTTGCCGACATAGAAAAAAAAACTTACAGCGTTGGGCCAACATTATGCCAATATATTATCAACATTGGGCCAACGTTCTGCCAACGTAGTACAAAAAGCCTTACAACGTTGGCCCAACATTGAGCCAACATGATGGGCCAATGTTGGCCCACTTTGCACTTATACGTTGGGCCAACGTATGATTACAACGTTGGGCCAACGCTTCGTGATACGTTGGGCCAACGTTGGCCCAACATTTACATGCTGACTGGGTTATTGTTTTTGTCATTTTTAAAGAGTAAGTTTAAACCGTAAACTTAAAATTATACTTTTCATACCTCTTAAATGCTAAACTTCATGAAATTTTTAACTTCCAAATTACACGTATATAACTCCTTGGAAAGGATATGATGAAGTAAAAGTTTTAAATTACTGAATTGTTTTGATCATTTATAAGACCGAGTTTTTGTTGTTTTTTTTTATTGCTTATCAAATTATTTATTTTTCATACCAAATTTCATGATTTTTTTTATTTCGAAACACAGTACACATCCAGTTATATGAAAATAAAAATCTTTGCTCTAGAGATTAGTTAAATTGAATATTCTTTTTAAACTAAGTCTAAAACGGCGATATTTCACAACTTTTACCTGGTGAAGGTGAATATAGACAGTTGAGATCGAATTCTCTAAGGACCCGCTAATCTGATATCCTTTCGCACCTAAATTTGTCAAAGGTATAACTCTATTTGATAATTAATTTATGATATCAAAATATATAAAATAAATAAAAGATACGAAATTTGAATAAAAAAGAGAGAAATATAAGCTATAAACAGAAAAAAAAACGATTCTGATTGGTTTGATTAAACCCTGAATACCGTTTTCCGTTTCTGATTTGACGACCGTTAAATACCAAATAGCGATTTCCGTTTCTCGTTTCTCATTGGCTAAAACTATTAATAGCGTTTTCGTTTTAAATTCGAATTAACGATACCGACCGGAAACTATGGGTTTCCGTCGCAAACCCCTAGTTTCCGTTCAATTTCAATCAAAAACTATGGTTTTCCTCGAAAACTATGTATACCGATCGGAAACCCATAGTTAACGTGCTTTATACCTAGTACTTCGCACGAAAACCCCTAGTTTCCGTTCTAAATACTAGGTATACCGCATTTTTGGTACTATCGCGTGCCATAATCAGTTTTTTCGTGTTAATAATCACATTACTCTATCTAATGGTATAGTTTATAGTTTACCAGTTGTTTTTATTACCTAAGAAAAAAAACAAAACAAAAGGAATTGCAGAACTAGATTTGCAATTGCAAACAATAGCTGATGTCACCCCGGCAACCTATTCGATGTTTCCATATTATTAACAGCGTCAAAATTTACCTTCTATTCACTTTTCGTTGATACCTGACAAAGTAAGAATTTTGCCTATTTTGGCAACCATTTTAAAAATGCATCTTGTTGGAAGTGGCAATCTGGCTTAAAATTAATTTTCTTTGAAATCGGGTAAAGTTGAAACTTTTTTACGTATTTTGGTGTCCGTGTTTGAATGGCGGCAATTTGGATTCTTTATATAGATTCCTTCCTCTCGTCTTACTGAATATGATTAATTTCTGCAAAACAGTTTCTCAAATATTGAATGAAATTGAATTTTGTTAATGTGTTTTGATGGCCAATTCAGTTGTTTTTACAAATTCCTTGGTTTTATCATTTTGAACATCTCTACCAAGTAATATGAAAATCTTTCGAGGCGTTTGTGAGATACTTGATCGGCAAGTTTCAAACGTAAGCTGGTGGCAATCTTGAAAAATCTGAAATTTTCATATAAGGTAACACTCATTATAAGGTAGTTTTTTACTAAATATAAAATTATTCACAAAGTCGAAGCATTGGAAATTCTGATTAAAATTTTTCAATCACACAACACTGCGTATTTGTCTACCATCTTGAAAATGGCGTCCATTTCAAAATTCCATTTTTTTTTATAAATTCCATCCACTTCTAAGCCGAATGTTTCCATCGTACACTTTTTGAAAGTCCTTCCAGTGTTTAAGAAATAATTGACTCGGAATGTTTAGGGTACATTTGCGAAATTTTGTAAACAAAAAATAAATTGGAAGCCATTTAGAAAAAAGGGTTTTATATACGTCTACTCATGGTAATTCAACGTTGTGCCAAATATGAATTGATTATCCTCTGGCACCTCTGCAACCTGGCCGGATAAGCCTTTTCAGACCAATCATAATATATTGCCCCTGCTACGTTTGGGCCGATATAATAAGTCAATTTATCCTGCAATGGTGGTATTTAATAAACGAATACCACCCTACGAATAATTTGTTTCGTATTCGTAGGGTAGACTGGAAACCGGACCACGCTTTTGAACGGAGAAAAGACAGGGCGACTGGTTTGAAAACGTCGAATACTTTGACGTCACGGTGCAAATTCACCTATGACGTCAGGGATCATACCAAAATGGCCGAAGTTGTTTACTTTCTTCCTGGTTCCGCTTCACGAAGAAAAAGCATTAATAAATAGGGTTTAAATGATTGCAGGATAAAGACAACATTGTACATAAAATATAGAAAAAAATTGTACTCACTGTGAAACAGGCATTAAACCTCGCATCTCTATCTGTTTCTAAAGCTCGTCAAATACATTTTATATTTTCCGACAATATACATATATTGTACATATATGTTTAGACCGTGTTCACATTGGAACTATATGCGATCGATCCAAATTAAGATCGATTCTTTTAAAGCCTGTTTATGTTCACATTTAAAACATATGAATCGATTGCGATCGATCCTAATCAGGTTTTACGTTCTCATCAGAACCGATTGCGATCGACCACATACTTCTTTAAAGCACTTGAATCGATCGCAATCGATCTTTACTGTTCACACTATAGCCATAATCGTCTCTATTTGAATCGATCTTTTTTAGACCACATCTTTTTCTCGGACCAAATAAGATCGATCGCAATTGATCTTTATATTGTATGAACAGTTAAAACTGACTGGAATCGATCGCGATCGATTCAAATACTGTTAGTGTGAGCAGGGTCTTACATAACATCAAAAGAAACTTATCACTAACATGTCCTTCTTTGTACCTTTAATGTCAACAGCAAATATCTCTTCAAATTAAAAATTAGATTATTGCAAGCGGGCTTTATACCAATTAGTACATTGACAGACCTTATAGTTGTCGATACTGTACACCGAGTGATAGCGAGATATAAAAGGAAGACAAATATAAGGTTTGACCATGAGCCCAGTTACAATGATCTATTTTGATTCTAATATATTTAACAAGCGATTTGAACATTCGAAGCAACTCTTAGAGAGCAGTATTGATTTGACACTAGAAATAAAATAGGTCGGAAAACTGCATACAAAAACACATAAATTGACATAGAGAAATCTATATTCGTTATTTTAATAATAGAAGTTGCTCAAAAGCTTATGAATTAATACAAATAATCTGTTATAAATATATAAAATATGGATATTTTAAAATCGAAGCGTTGGACGCATTTCTGATTTATATGACTGCTTGGTTATGTTATATTTGAAACAAAAAGAAGGAATAAAACTCATATTTATAATTTTACTAGCTTGAAAAATTAAAAATTTTATATTTAAATTGTAGAGCATGATATGCAGCATAGATAAGATTTCATAACAAAAAGACACTCGTTGCTAGGTTACGGTTGTGTCAGTTTCAGTTCCGAGTAGCTGTTGTAAATTTCTATAATGTCATTATTTGATGCGGCTTTTTGAGTGATTCATTATTTAAGAGTTGCACAAAATATGCAGTAAATGAATATTGAGTGAATAAAATGTGATACTGTACATTAAGAATGTTCTTTTGTAAAAAAAATTACGCATGTATTAAAAATATTGTTTGGATTAGAACATAACTTTGTTTCCAAAGCGAAAGAAGAGCGTCATATTAGAACACTTGTATGAACATGTTGAAATTTTTAAACATTATTTTTGTAATCTTGTCAAAAAAATTAAGAAAAAAATTAAAGGATTTTGATTTCTCAAAAAATATCTTTTTCACCAAAAAATGCAAAAATTACGTAACACAATGAAAATTTAAGTCTTGCTCCTCCTAACTGTAAGCCATGGACAGGGAAACAAATGTTTTTGGTAACTCTGAACAAAAAACCTTTCAAAAAAGCCACTGTACGGAAGCAATTCTTGGACTTTTGTCTTCGTAAACTTTCCGTAAAAATTGTTGCCTGTACTCATAATGAAATTTGTTTTAACAAAAATCGGCTTGTTTGCTTTATTTATTGAAATTCAATAAAATATATATGAGAAATGAAAAAAGGGTTAACAAAACAGAAACTTCGAAGCATGAGATATGTGAGACATCTTCTGATGTCAGTATATTTACAAGGCTTGAAATAGTGGTTAAGATTATAGAGATCATAGCTTTTGGAAATTTATTAAAAATCTAAAATGCTTCATTTCTATTTATTTTAGGTTAACAGCATAATTGAAATTACAAGTCAAAATTACCATTATATCTCTATTAATTTGCTTTCATGAAATATTCTACCTTTTCTTTATGTTTCACAACGGCCAGCATTTAATGTCATTATATAAACACATTAAATGGTAACAGTATATACATAAATCTATATAAATGACATAATATCTAAGGTCCTGTTAATTTGTATTCTGCATATGCGCATTTCGACAACTTATGTCTCATCAGTGAAGAGATCAAACCAAAACATTTGGAAGTCCATGAACTGAAAACGTGAAAAGGCTGATAGAGAACAAATAACCAAAAGAATCAAAACAGAAAAGCCAAATTCAGCTATGGATAAGGCTATACAAGAGGGAGATACTCTTTATACAAAATTATGTAAAATTTAGATATTGCAAGTTTCAATAATGTTGGTTTTCAGTCCAGCACCGAAGTACTGACTACTGGGTTGATGAATACCCTCGCGGAGTAACAGTCCACCAGCAGAGAAAAATGCAGAATATAAAAACTGACTGGTTTTAATAATGTTAAACATTGCTCATATGGAAAAAGACATTAACAGACGCACGGGATAGGTCTGTGGAATTGATTATCTTTTTAAGTGAAAATTTGTTCTTAATTTTCTACAAATTCTAGTTCCTGTTTTCGGAGCTAGCTCCGCCAGAGAAAATTAAATTTATTTATAAGTTTTTATATGATTACAAAAATGTTAGAGTCCTTTGCTATATATGTATCAATTAAAGACTTTTTACGAATTCATTATGTTATATATGGACCTGTTAGGTTTATATTGACCGAAGGAAAAAGTCCGAGGTCAATATATCTTAACAGGTCTATATTTTTAAGATATTGACATAGTAAAAACTCCATCACTGTTATTTTAGAAATATAGTTTTTATGGTATCTCATTACATTTTTGTGCTGACAGATTTTAACTCGAAATAGAAACCCTGGTATGTTTGAGGGTGGAAATGGATCTGCACACCAAAATAGAGAGGAATGGCTGCATGAATGTTGATAGGATAAATATACGCCAACACTTGCAAATATAAAACAAACAAACAAAAAAACCTTTATTGTTTACGTGTACCATAATACCGTGTGACAACTGTTCAATAGATTTTTACTGATTTAAGTTGCTGCTCTAAATATCTCGGCCGCTCCTCAATCATTATTATGTGAAAAGCGTCTTGCGTGTTTTTTTAAATTTTTTATAAGAGCCTGCTCAGAGAAAAACAATTAATTTGAACATCCTGTCGTTCAGATAATTACTGTAGCGTTCGTATGTGTATAAACAGAAACAAACCGTCAATTTACTAAAAGTAGAAACACAGCGTAAATATGTTATATCAATATACTTATAAGTAGAAACATAACGTCAATATGTTACATCAATATACTTAAGAATATACTATATATAATATTGGCCATTATTTTCGTTAATATTTTACTCAGAGGAAACCACCTGCAAAATTGTCAACCGCAATAGTCCCGACTCGGTACAGGCATTTCGAAAGAAATAGTGTGTAAAACCGGTTTTATGGATAGCCAAACAGATCCTCCATAGCGGCAGTGTCCGGTAGCAACTCAATAGCAATTGCCATTGAAAGGTCGTGGGCAGTTGAAAGAAATGATCATCCAAGTATTAAGTAAAGAAAGAATCTTGAATCAGAGTTTTCCACAAGGGACTGAAATCTATTTAAGAACATCTGAATGATCGTATAAGACGGAATTCTTTAAGCCTTTATTGATAAGGCGGTAACGGAGATAACTATGACTAGATTAAACATTTCGCAAAAACTAATAGTTTCCGGATGATAACTCAAAAAATGTACGTCCAATTGAAATGAAACTTAAATATATTTTTAGGTACTATAAAGGGAATGAACCATATTTATATTGGAGAAGGTAAATCAAAAGTCAAGGTCACAGTGACAGTGAAAATTTTATAAAAAATTTGTGTCAGGATCTTTATTTAAAAAGTTTAAAATTAGTTGAAATAGACTTGGTTATATTGTTGGATACAATTAGTAGAAAACCCCTATTGATTTTTTAAAAAAGAGGGTCAAAGGTCAATGTCACAATGATCAAAAATAGATTGCAAATTTAAGAAAAAATTGGTTTCCAGACGATTACTCAAAACATTTAAACAAATATAATTCGAAATTTTTTTAAGTTCAAGAAAGAGAAGAACTGTTTATCTTTTAGAGAAGATGGTTCAAATGTCAAGGTCAAAGTAAATGAGAATAGATTGAAAGATTCAAATATATTCGGTTTCTTGTTAAAAGTTTAAATCTGATTTTGAAAGGATTTTGGTACATCTTTGCTACCAGATATTTGAAAATCTTGTATTGATTGAAGTTATAATCAGTTCACATCAAGGTCACAATGATTTTTGAATTTTCAGAATTTTGAATTTTAGGTTACGAAAAGAAGATAGAAAATGTTAGAAATATTTGGGTCCTGGACAGCTTGTGAACTCCGGTGCCATTCAGATGTCCACAATATATTCGATTGATGTGGAATATCCTGTAGTTTAATTGGTTAATTTGACAGGAGTATGGGACTATATCTAAATGACAAGTTAACACCTTTAAAAAAGAAAATTATTGCTTTTCAACTTCAAGCCAAATAACATTATCAGGACTTCACAGAGATTACATTTACATATTGTCTGTTTCTGTCAGATATACCCTTTACGTTATGTCATATCTGATAAAAAATAAAACTCAGAGGGAATATGAATTCGTATCACCTGTGAGAATAACTCAAAATATTCTTCTCAGGTTTGTAAATAATGGAGCACACTTGATTCATTAAACAGATAAGTTGTTATTTAAGATTTTTTCAAGATCAGTTCATATGTTACAACAAAAACAATGATTCTTCTCCAATATGACTTTCAACCTTCATTGATAATGGACTAGCGATGATATGATTAAGGCACTGAATCTTTTGCTTGACAGAATTTTCGTTTGTTTTGCAACACTGTTATCAAAATGTCATTGGAATTCCTATAGGTCGAAGTTGTGCACCTCTCATTGCAGATCTTTTCATGTTCTGCTATGAACGGGACTTTATGAAAATAATAAAAATGGAATGGAACAGAACAGTAGTGATAAACTTATTTTAATTTTAATGATAATAACAGGCATATTTACGATATCCTTACTATTGCCAATCTCCACTTTGAAATTACTGTAATTTATGAAGATAATCTTTACCACTTTTCTTTTTAAGCGGTCTATGAATGCTTTGCTTTCAGCAATACGTATTACTTTGGATATAAGGGGAACCCCTGCCAAAATTTGTTTTTGAAATGTGGTCTGATATAGATTGTAATTGATGGAGGAGCTCTTAGTTGCCATGGAAACCACACAAGAAAACTGAAAATTTGGAGAAAAAAACAATTGACAAAAAATATTAAAAGAACTCCGAAAAACTGGAACGTAATTTAAATTCCTTACGTAATTATAAATACTGACATAGAAAAAAGAAGGGAAACGGGGGATGTGTCAAAGAGACAACGACCTAAAGGGGAGTAATAACAACTCAAAGCCACCATAAGATCTTCAATGAACGGTGAGGAAACCCCACACCCAACGGCAGGTCGGCGTTGGCCTCTAAATCAAAAGTAATCAAGTTCAGCGAAATAAACATCATCCTAGACTCCCATAGACATAAAGTCAACTAACTAGAAAACAGACAAGACACACACAAAGGCTTAATAAATTTCCTGACTTAGGACAGGCGCAAACCTGCTGCGGCGGGGTTAAACTAGTTTTATTGGGCCCAAACCTTCCCCCTATAGCCAATGTGATAAATAAAAAAAAAAAACAATCGTAACAACAGTAAAATTCAGTTGGCAACAGGACTTAGTCAATTGTCAATGATTGTGAAAAATGAAACTGAAAGAACTAAATATACGGACAGAAACATGAAATCACAAGAGACTACTAGCAGTTAACTGACATACCAGCTCCAGAGCCATTACCAACTGACAAATTAAGTTATGTACCCTCAGTATACAGCTTCCATCAAGATCACTTCCTGTGTGGAATTTAGCATAATGATTTCATGTATATACCTGAATACATAACATAATGACAGCATATTCTGCATGAATTCGTTGATTGTCTTTGGGATTCAATGACATGAAAATTTACACTGATGTCTGATGAAATGCATGACGATTCTGTACCAAACCCTCTAAGAATTTTTGAATTTTTTTTTTCCGTGGTGCGACAGTGTTTTTTCAGCAGGCCAGGTTCTTTGAGCTTAAGCGGCAGTTTAGCGGCCCATCTTTTTAAATTACTTTTCGCCTTATTCTTTTTTATATTGTGGCCTTTGAGTTAGTATTCTACCTTGTTTAGTTTTATTTGAATGATTATAATACTAATGGGAAATAGGATAGTCAAAGGGGAGTTTTGAGTACCCATAAACCGGTTTAATTCTACCGCTAGCTTTTGCTAGTAAGACTATCCCGAGTTCCTATTGCCTTTTTTTGTCTTTTATTTTGTCTTTTTGTTCAGCGACCTTTTGGTTTGTGACATGTGATTGTGATTTCGGCCATTGTAGATATTTTACGAAAGGATATGGAGTAAATGAACATGAGACCATAACACATATGTTAACTCCAACTGCACTAATTTTAATGAGCTGTATGGCCATTTCGGAAATTTATTCCTCATCAGCAGCACTAGAACCCATGTTATCTTTTCTTTTAAAATGTACAATTTTGATTTTATCAATAGTCTTCCCATTTTTTTTTATTTGCCGTAAAAGAGGGCATTCTAAAATATTGTGATATTGGCTTTCTAGAAGTGGTGTAAATGAAATAAATTCTTAAAATCTGCTTGACATATTACAATCGAGATCATTATCACAATGTTAATGCATTAAATATTTTGACCTCTCACACTTTATACTACCATCACCATCTTTTGGACTGTTAGGGATATCTGTTTCCCAGATGACAAAAGATTTTTCCCTTTACAGCTAAAGTTTGTTTTTCCTCTACCGGATTTGACTTTACTACCAGATTTGACATGTTCAATACGGCGGGTGTCTTATAAGAAGCAGGAGACTCTTACTCTACCGATGCACCTGATCTCACCAATCATTGTAGTTAATCTGTATGTATGTCTTTGTTTTTCTTCTCTGTCTCATGCTCATGTGGTGTCCTTGTTTCTTGATGTTCCCGATGTTCCCGTTATCCCTGGACTGTTTGTTTTTGACTGACGGTACAGAAACTTCGGTATTTTGTTTCCATTACCACTTGGCCGATGTATCTGCTGGTGGACTGTTAGCTAACGAGGGTGGTCACCAATTCAGAAGTTAGTGCTTCTGTAGTGACCCGAGACCGATTTTTTATGTCATGCAATAGCTAAAGTTCTGAAAACTTTATTTGGAACTAAGGACTATCCGCTTTGTGAATAGTTTTGTCTTTTGTCTGATTTTAGCTTTTCATTTAGATTTTTTTATTTGTTCTCTACCAGATTTGTACATATTTTATCAATGGTCTTCCAAATGTTTTAATCCCCACTGAAGAGACATAAGTTTTCGTCATTTCCACTCGCATACGAGTATGCAGAAACTAAACTGAATTTCGTTAGCTTTTAGTGGAGATCAGACGATACACGTAACTGACACACGGATCGAGTCTTTCGATGCTAATAGTCCCCCAACGGCAGATCTTGGCCAAAGGACAAAAACAATTTAACATTCATGTATACGAGTTTAAAGTAGGACTAACTCTTAGTGAGAAGAAAAGTTTGCTACCCAGTGACACCTCCCGAGATTCCTGAAATTCATAATCTAATTTGATTACTTATTCGGTATAATTGGCTCATATGTTGCTTAAACGGTATATGTCTGCCTGATTTCTGCAATATTTACTAGTAGCATGATGTTGCAAAGGGAACGTGGTGTGTGTATCCAGTGTTCATGTTCCCAACAACCAAAAGTATTTGTAGCGCCATTAAGAGATTTTTTAAATGTTAATACAAAACTTACAGATATTTCGTATGAGGCTGAATGATAGTGATTTATATCAGTTAAATAAAAGCACATGGAATTATGCATGGTCAACAGTTAAAGCAGTTCGACGCAAGATTACCTTTGCTTAAAAAATGGTAAAAAATATTGAAAAAAAAAACAAAAAAAAATATTAACAACCCCATACTCCTACCTGTCGTTTTAAAAATGGAAACCAAAGGAATATGTAAACAAACAAACAAAAATGTTTTTCTTAATTCAGAGGCGAAGACCAACCCCACCCCGCGTTTTTTTAAGGATATCAAACACAAATTAAATATTAGAAGTCACTGCAAAGTTGTTTTTAAAAAATAAATTTTTAAAACGTACTAGCGAATAAGGATAAAATATATGCAATAAATTGAATAAATTGATGATTGCGATTCTTTGTACATAAATAGAGAAAAATCACAGCACACGCATTAACGTGATGAGGCAAATATAAATTTGAACAAGGATTTAATTTCTGGGCTTAATATGCTTGCTTTGATATCAATCTGCATTTGAGTGGTCGAATTTTTGTTTTCTGTTTACTTTAGTAGTTAAGATAGATCGTTCTTCTCCTCACTTCGGTATTTTGTTATTGGATTTTAGCAACATTTTCGGCATGACCCAACAACCAAAAGTAATTGTAAGGGACCGACCATTTAACTTGAAAGGGGGGGGGGGGGGCTNTTTTTTTCTAAAAAAATATTTTGGATCTGATTTTATGTGAAAACCAGAGGCTCCCAGGAGCCTGTATCGCTCACCTGTCTTTCAGTTGCCACAATCATGGTAACATTGTAAGTTATACAGTTGATCTTCAGTTTCTCAACTTTGTAGCTCTAATATCTTGAACTGTTTTGAAAGTCTGATCATGTTTTACTATATTTCTTTGTTGGGCTTTTTTGACAAAAAATGTTCTTGCTAAGGACCACTTTCGACACCAGTTTTGAAGTCGAGAAGACTCGAAATGTCATTTTGTAAATGGCAGTCAACAAAAAATTTTCAACATCGGTTTTGAAGTCGCAATATCAAAATCGACTTCTAAAACAAATCTCATTGAAATCGGACTAAGTTGAATTTTCCCGCCTTTCTTGTCGGCCATTTTGAAAAAAAAATGCGGTCAACGAACAATTTTTAACATCAGTTTTGAAGTTACGACTTCAAGGCCAATTTGGAAACCAAATGTTATTGAAATCGGACAATGTTGAATTTTCCCACCTTTTTTTGGCGGCCAATGAACAATTTTCAACACCGGTTTTGATGTCGCAACATCAATATCTATGAAATCGGACAATGTTGAATTTTCCCGCCTTTTTTGGCGGCCATTTTTAAAATGGCGGTCAAGGAACAATTTTCAACATCAGTTTTGAAGTCGCCACAGCATTGTAAACATTTCATCCATTTACACTTAACCTTCATCTTCTATAGTATTGGAAATAAAAGATGAAAAATACAAAAAAATTAAAAATTCGGTGAAAAAAGGGCAATAGCTCCTACAAGGGTTCATGAATTTTCTTCCAAATTACAGGGAGTGTAAATCTTGATATGCTGAACATTTTTGCAATTTACACTTGACCTCTTTCTGTTACACTTTTTGAAATAAAAAATCAAAAATGCAAACATTTTGAAAATTTTACGGAAAAGGGGCTATAACTCCGAGATGGGTTTTCAGATTTTCTTCAAAATTGCACAGTGGGTAGATCTCATCATGCTGATCATTTTCACTCCATGTCAGATTTTTGATATCTGTGACGGTTTTCGAGTTATTAGCCAAAAACTGCAATTTACCCCTATGTTCTATTTTAAGCAATTGCGGCCATGTTGTTTGACCAGCCAACTAATCGAACACAATTTAGAGAAGCCATACCCTGGTGATGATTCAAGTCAAGTTTGATTACATTTGGCCCAGCGGTTTCAGAGGAGAAGATTTTTGAAATTGTTGCCGGACAGACAGACGACAGACGAAAGACGACGGACGACGGACGCATAGTGATGGCAAAAGCTCACATGGCCTTTTAGGCCAGGTGAGCTAAAAATATTTTGGCTGCAAAAATGATGAAAAAAAAATTCTGAAGGAGGCCTTATGCCCAAAAAAATAATGTTAATTTTGCAAAAAAATATTTTGTTGATACACGAAGCGAAGCGCGTAAAAAATTTTCTGTCCAGAAAAAAACCATAACCCCCCTTTTCAGGTTAAAAGGTCGGTCCCTAACGCCTTTACAAGGTTTTTTAAGCTGCTAATACAAAAATTACAGATATTTGGGATCTTTGTTTCTTTGTTTTTCCGACGTTGCAATTGTCCTTGGACTTTTCGTTTTAGACTGACGGTTCGGTTCTCACTTACTTTGACCTTGAATAACATAAAACGCAACCAACTCTGACCTTCACGATAACAATATTATGATAGGATATCCAAGCCTTTTTCAGTGAAATATGATTTATCCGTGTGTCATTCCGGTATATTAAATTTCAAAAATTAACCTGTCGTCTACTGGATTATAATAATGTCGTCTTTTTTTAATTGGAACTTTAAACTTTAAAATTCTATCTGCATTGAAAGATATTTTGGGGGGTAGAAAAACACCATTCTCAACACCTCATGAAATTATGTTTGTACGGTCTGGTATTTTTTTTTAAATAATTACTTGGCTTTAGATTAACAAAACAGAGAAGAGACTATATTTATTTGGTCGAAAATACAAAAAAGACACCTATGCAAATATCATAAAAAACTAAATCTTCATTTAAAGGCGGACTCCAAACGAAATACCCACCGTCGTAAGATAAACGACCGAATAAATGGGCGGATTGGAGGGGCAAATTGGTTCTTAAACGTCTTAATGATAAGTTATTGTGAGTAGATTAAACAACTGCAAGAGGGACTAGTTTAAACATCAGGAAGAATTAATGTATACACCTCGTAATTATTAGTTTTATGGAAAAAAAATATACCAATTACTTGGCTTCAGATTAACAAAACAGAGACAACACTATATTTATGTTGTTGTATATAAAAAGACAAGAAACAAACAGGCATTCACTTAAACCTATACATAATATCATAAAATACTAAATATACAATCAAATGCGGACTACAAAACGAAATATCTACCACACAATAGTCCGCCATATAATAATCCAAGTCCAAGGAATTGTCCACTTCCCTACTTATAGAAGCCTATAATTGTATAAGACATAATTGAACCCAAGAGATGAGATACTTACATTAAAGTTCAAGTTTTGAAACCATACTCTTCAAAAACTATAAAAAAATATAAAATACCATTCATATATCAAGATGAATCCAAGGGATGTAGAACTCACTTAAAAATTCATTTAGAACGACGAATGAGATACTCGCCAACTTTCGGAAACTCAAGAGATTCATCGAATTATCCCGAACGCTTACGGTGTTCAAAAACACAGAAACTACAAGAACAAAATATAAACAATTTACAATTGAAACAAGACTACCAAACGTGTTTATCAAATATATCACATTGTTGAGTGATATTTGCCAAAAAATACCGATTAACACACTCATACGGAGAAAGACTTCTGTTTGTTGAAAATGTTGAGATGACTTAAGTATTTTGGCTTCCTCATGTTTTCGAGCTATGAATACAACAAGAACAATCAGACAAACAGTATTAATGATCACAGACACCATAATAGGTCCCGACACAAAGAGTAAGTTGCCTAAATAGCCTGTTGGAAAACAAACTACACCGCCATAATTTGGAGGAAAATTAGGGATTTGTAATATGTAAAGTATCATTGCAGGCAAAACAAATAAAACTGGAATTGCTGCCCCAAAGGACAGTCAACCAGACCCTCCGAAATCGTGATGAATTTTGATCATTGATTGGTTAACGCTTCTCTGATACCATGAACAATTATCATAGATATACACATGAAGGAGAAAACTGTAAACAAAAGATAGTGAAGAACAATGCCAACAATACTACACAAATACTGATTCTTATTGGCTCCAGTTCCAACCAGAAACAATACATTTGCCAGTACAAGTGCAACAGATAAATTTTCTAAATTAGACCCATATATTGACGATGAAATATTATATTTTCTTCATATGACGATTGATATAATAAGAGCTACTACTCATAAAGTGCATCCAATATATGTTATGTATACTGTTATTGTATATATTGTATCAGATGTATGTGTTGAACGGCCTCCATATGTTCCAACACAAAATACACTATTGACTGTAAGACGTTGACTAGTATCGTTACCAGATATGTTACTGTGGATCTGTATTGCGATGCTGTTACTTTCTGTGATTGGTTGTGCAGCTATGCCAAGGAATGATGCAATAACTTCATTAAAATGACTCGAGTTTACAAAAAAAAACATTCTTCTTTTATTTTGTTTGATCTGTTTTCTTCAAGTGTCGATAATCTTGGTTGTGCATCAGAGTAAACACTTATGACCTGAAAATAGCAAATGTACATATATTTTGATCATACGCAATGTTACACTGATTAAATTCATCTTCAAAAGAGGGTAGGATCCGGGGCAAACTGAAACTAAATATTTCACCTGCCAACACGGTACTTGGCAATTGTGTGTTTGATTAATCAATATTTCACTCCTGCAAAGAATTTCAAACTAGTAACTTTCCTACTTATCTCGCTTGAAACTACCATGGATACAATAGTGATTATTGCCTGTTGGATTAAATCATATTGAAAGGACTATGTTTTTGATAGTATTTGCAATCTACTCGGGGTTTAAATACCAAGAGTGACAAATTACTCCATATGGTACTACTTTTGCATACGCAAGTTTACACGACCCATTTCAATGAATCAATAGCTTTTCATAAGGAATTTGATAATTTTTGAAAATAAGCTAAGAATTTTAGAAAAGATTAAAATATGACAAAAGCATACATCTTTGGAGTTGGAAAAACTAATAAATTGACAAAACAATTAAGTTGGCTCATTCCTCAAATTTTTGAAATTGTGTCAGATTTCGGAACTCCGGTTCATTGGCTGAAAGAATTTTGCACACTGACCCAAAACTTTTTTATTTCATGAATGTCTTCTTCAGATTGAATTAAAACACCTGATCAGTTTTCATAAATTTCTTGACAGAACTTCCCAGTTTTTAGAATAAAATAATGTCAAATTAAGGGAAAACCCAGAGAAATCCATTTTCCGTCAAATTTTAATGTCTTTTATCTCTGTTAAAAGCACAAGGACCTACTGGTATAACTTTCTTTTTACAGTTTTATTAAGTCTACAATGATTAATTTATTTTTCTTAGATATGGTGTACTTGTACATGAGATTATATCTCATGTGTACGCTTTGTTTATAGCTATTATCTAAATTTATGTAAATTCTAAAACCTACGGATTTATTTCCTCCATCGTAATTTTGTCCTTACCTATATTTGATATTACTGATTATTCGGATTTTATTTGGTTTTATGCATTTTAAAGATTTTTTGAAATATGGATTTCCTCTGTTTTGGTTCTACTGCTGCTGGTGAGGAATTAATTTCCGGAATGGCCATACAGCTCTTTTAATTTATTGCAGTTGGAGTTAACATATGTGTTATGGTCTCATGTTCATTTACTCCATATCCTTTCGTAAAATATTAGATTTCATGAAATCCTTGATATAAACAGTATCAGGATACATCGGCAAACGAATACCGAAGCAAGAACGAGGAAAGGGGAAATTCTAAAATCATAAATCCAAAATCACGGTAATTCACAGCAACACGAATTGAGACAGTATGACATCCTTAATTTAAACCAAAGCTAGAATACAGCTGAAAGGGTTCAAATTGAAAAAGTTCATCGATTGATATTCTATCGTAACGCTTTGCACCACATTAAAGTAATTTCCTTCGTTCTTTGTATTATTCTACAGATTTTAAACCAGGTTCAGAAAAAAAAATGGTATTACTAACAAACAGAAATGTTTATATTACAATGTATATGAAATATTTCTAATGAATATTGTTTGCACAAAGAATAAAAGGATTTCGGTTCAAATACATTATGAGATATTCAAATTACTCTCTTCCATATTTTAAATTACCTTTGTTGTAGTTGATGTCATGAGAGTCGTTATTTTCAAATTCTGCAAAATATATTTCTGTCGTTCAACTTCTTCAAACGATCTGAGTGTTCCAAGAACAACTGTACGTAGTGTGACAACTAATTCAGGAACTGTCAAATTATACCACATCCTAGCGGATGTCACTCTGGTATAGTTTTGTATTGTCATTGCCCAGGCAAAAGAAAAGAGTAGCTGTCGCAGGATATTCACTGGTAACCTCTCTTTGGTTATAATGTAAAACTCTAAAACAACTTCCATATTTTGATACAATTCTGATGATGTACAATAAACTTCATTCTGCAAGAAACAAAATACAAATTAATACTTTCGACTCCGAACTAAAAAAAAATTAAGAGTCAAATGAAATAAATATGATTGAATATGTAACTGAAGATTTGACAGTAAAAATTTTTCAAAAAAAACCCCAAAAAACCAGAAAAGAAGGATGGCCAGCAGAACTGCTTCAAAAAAGTTGTATTTTATTCCATGTTGTCCACATCGATTACGGGGTCTATTAATAAAAAGTTCGAAATATCAAGAAACACAACCAATCAAGTGGAAACATAATTTTGAAAAACTGTTCGACGCAATTGAGGAATATGCCAAACATCGAGCTAAGAGAGAAAAGGAAAATGTTGAAGCTGCCATAAAGGTATTGATTTTAAATTGAATGCTGCGCCTCAGACCTAATATCAGCCCCAAACCAAAAAGAATTTTGAAGATCCCAATGTATTAAATACATTGTGTATTATCTATATCAATTATGTTAATGTGCTAGCTGATAAGGCCCATAAGAATATCACATTAGCTGCAAAACGAACTTCATGACAATTCATTTCGATATATAAGATTAAGGTTATACTTAAATCTATATAACGGGAACTGATGTTAAAAGACTTCGCTTGCTTATTGTCTTTTCTCTAAACCATCCCTTTTAGGAACCTGGCCTTATTTAAATAAAAAAACAAATCGGCTGGCTGAAAGTGGCGCACAATTTATCCCCATATATACAATGTATCCCTATTGTTTGCTGGAATATTTGTCCTCCAAATTCTACAAACACGTTATCAATTAAATATTCCAGCATTGCGATGACATCCTTCTCTAAATACTTTATGTTGGAATCAGTGTGGTACCCTTTACTTAGTACCAAATATGATATCTTCTTTCACCCTTTTTAGTACAGAAAGGCTGTTTGATTAATTCTCGGAGTCCGGGCATTAATTTGTCATGTTTGAGATTAGTATAGAGTGTAGAAAAATCAAATGATTTGACACTGTTGCAATTATTATTTTCACTTGAGGATATAAACACTTGGCCATAAGTTAAGGACCACTTATAATTCAATGAACTGAACTTTAAATGGTTAATTTTACATTCTATATTCAAAAGAATTTTAAAATTTCTGTGTTATGAATTTTTTCTTATTACAAGAGAAACAAATTCGTAAAGAAATGATGCTCATTCAAAAGGATGAATATTTCATGGCTATTTTAAATATGAGATGAAAAATGGGTGTTTAAACCCTGAGAGAGTTTAACAGAAATGAATGACTTCCAAATCTTTTGGTTTAATCTGCACTGATGAGACATAATTTGTCGAAATGCGCATATGCAGAAACTAAATTAACAGTAACTTTAGTATTTTATTATTTGTTCTGGAAAGTAGTGTTATCAAAAACCCAAAATGTCATTTTGTCAAAATAGATACATATACATGGAGAAAACAGTATTTTTTTTTTATTTTTGGGATACGTCTTCAACTCATGTAAGGGAGATAATCTGTGTTTACTGAGTTTTGAAGGGTATTTTGCCAAGAAATGGTAAAGTGTTCGCGTAATAGGGTTTCATAGTGCTGTAACATACATTGGCCTTGTATTCCCTTACAGTAATCCTATTCATACTGTCGGTTAAATGTAACTTGTCTGTGGACGCCATAGCGACTTGTTTTTCAGTCTACAAAATTTTACGTTTTGAATAAAAAGTTCTGTTAATGCAACTAAAATGAGTTCTGATACATGTTGTTGCATAAAGTTTAAAATAATTTATTTCATTGCTAATAGAGTTAAAAATTGCTATGGAAAATATGGGTATTTTGAAGCTCCTTCATAACTGAAATGCCATTTTTTCCATGTTCACCCAAAAATGACAATTTTCATTTATCAATGTTTTCATATCCACATTTTAAAAATGCATAAAATTTTGAAGCAGTTTAATTGAATTGTGATTAAATAGACAGAACTTGCGTTCAGGTCAACTGAAAATCACTAAAAAAAGCAGTTCTTAATGATTTTTAATGAGAAGCAGCTCAAAAATGCTACCATAAAATTTCAGTAATTTGGCAACCTTCCAATGACGGGGAAAAAAAAGAGAAATAAGTAAATAAAAACATGTTTCGTCTTATTTTAATCAAGCTAGCCATTGACCCGAAGAAAAAAGTTATTTTCACGCTTTTTGGTTACCTTGGGAAACTAGTGTAGTTCAACTGTGAAGTAAGATTGTTTGATTACGCAATTTTTCAGTGTTACTCTTTTTTTTTTCAAAAACAAAGACAGTTTTTCAATGCATTATGCTCAGTACAATACATTTGAAATAAACTTTCAAATCAGGTTGTCCTTAACTTATTGCCAAGTGTATATATTCTTACGAGCGCTGAACAGAAATCGGATTTTGTTTGGAAACTTAAAATATCTTTATTAGAATATTTTGTGTCAAACTTAGAAGTATCTCCCTCATGCAAAGCTCTGTCCTTGGCTGGTTTTGGCTGTCAATTTAGATTTTTCGACGTATGTTCTCAACCAATTTAATACATTTTCCATTTCTGAATTTAGAATGTTTTGATTTTATCTATGCTGGTGAGATATAAGTTGTCGTAATGGTCATACAGAAAGCAAGTTTACAGTTACTTGAAATCAGCAAATGCAGCTGAAAAAATATTTTCTTAATATTGTATATTAACTACTTGAATAAACATATTCAAACCACTTTCATACCCGAAAAGTTAAAGCCGATTTCGACTTCGGGATTTAATACATCAATCTTTCTGTACTAAGAAAGGGTAAAAAGAATTCGTATTTGGTGCTGGGTAAAGATGGAGATTATTTAATAAAAATCATACTGATTCCAGCAAAAAGTACAAAGAGGAAAATGTGGATGCAATGGTGTAATTATAATTTATAACTTATATGTCGAATTCTGAGACAGGTATTATTTGGCAGACAATCGGGATAATATTAATCACTTTAGCCGACTTGCTCTTCATTCTAACTAAAGCGTGTGCATATTACTGTGAATTCATTTAATTTCGTTGGTATCAATTTTCGTGGGTAGGAAAAAAGACATTTCGTGGTATACGTAAATTCGTGGCTTGCCAAATGTTCAAAAAAAAAATTAATATAATTTGATAAAAATAAAAATTCTAAAATTCATGGATTTAGTACCTCCAGTATTGATTTCAAAACATTAAAATTTAGAACTGTACATGTAATTAAAGTGTCACCTGTAATTAACACTTCATAGTAACGTGTAGATATTATGTAATTAGGTAATCATCTGACATATTCTTACTCCATTCATTATTTATAAACAGACACCTGTATTGCTTGCAAAATAAACATTTACTTTTAAGTAGAACATGATTAAAATTATAAAACTTTAATTAATAATATCTTATCAAAACTAAATTGCGATGGTTCTTGTCCAAACTTCTCACATTGCAATCATCACTTTAGCGTAATTGAAAAACAAAACAGGAAGCCATTCATCGCTAATTTGTTAACTGGAAAACACTTGAAAATAAAGCATTTTAACTTATTTCGCTGCTATTAGAGATCTTGTATATTATAAGTATCGAAACGTATAAATGTATCGACGCATGTATCTGCTGTATCTAGGATAATACCAAAGCATAGCCTGCAATCCCGATAGTCGGTATTGTTTTCAACGAAAGACATATTTTTAAGTACCGAAATAAAATATTATAAAGGTCACATAATATGTGAAGCAAATTGTTCTATACAGTAACATGTCTGCTGGTTAAAATTATCGAAAATCATTACTGTAAGAAATAAATAAATGGATGAAGCAATCGAACAAATCGTTTTATAACGTAACATATCGAACACACACTTTCTATAACTGTTACATATCGAACACGCCCAGTGATTAACAATGGCCTAGTTCGATCATCAACCATAGTTTAGTTTAGTCAGTGTTAGTGCGCATGTCTGGTCACCTGAATGATCGAACTCATTTTAGTAACAGTAGATTAGTTAATATGGCGGCGTTTTTAATCAAAATGTGCATTTTGGAAATGTACGAGGACGATTATCATCGTTTGTTTGTCATCCGATCACTTAATGCCACAAGATTAATAAATATAACAAAATTACCAACCTTTGGCATAGCATTTCTTCCGGGAAGAGATGATTTGCCAAAGGTTGGTGTTTATTTGACAGTAAACTTGAAAAAAAGTTTAAGAGCCTTTGTTTAAAAAAAATGTTGTGAAAACTAAAAATGATAACTTGTAACGATAAAATTATAATTGTAATTGGCATTGCCTTCGATCGTGCTCTTGTAATCACAAAGCTCTGCATGCTATGAGAAATTTACTCAATGATTGTTATGTTCAAAATTAACTTGTTTAAAACAAAAACAGGCTCTAGTCACTACAAAATATGTATAAAGCTACCTTGATAACATTACTACTAATACCTAATCTTTAATTCCGCTGTAAATGTTTTTTTCCCTTTTATCAAAAACGACAATTGAACAAACTTAACTCGTGCCGCCATATTGGAACCAGAGAAACCCACGCTTCAAAATGGTTGAACCATAGACGTCACTCTAGTCGACCAGTGACAATTCGATCATGCTTTAGTTCGACCACGGATACCGTGGTTGGTGATCGAACTAGGTCTATAACATACGTTGCACGAGTCACTGTATCATGATCTGAATTATAAATGTCCGATGAAGTCCATTAAAAATGAACAGATCAGCAGTATAATGTATTAAGTAGATAAAAGATTATTAAGTAAAATTGTCATGTTGGAAAGTTTTTTTTTAGGTAAATTGTGTCCGTTTTGTAGGAAAAGGAGGAGAGACTTCTTTTCATTGTTGTTGTCTCCTCATATAGATTGATTTCAATTGACTGTGTACTTATTTAACAACGTTCAATATCAGAAAAGTATGGTAAGAATTACCATGCATTTCTCTGGATTTTTCGAGTTCCCACATCCTTCGTTCCTTCGGTATTCTATTGCTCTTGTCAACCATCTTGAACCAAAACTCTATCACAATACTCCTTAGTTCGTCCCCTTTAAAATCGAATCTGCAAGTCCCCACTTCTTCCAAGGTGGCTGTTAGCGGGCAACATATTTAAACATTGGACCTTATTGGTAAACACTTCAAAGATCTGTTTAGAAAATACTAGTCCAATTTTACCAAACTAAGTAAATTGACCTAAGATAGTCCCTTCTAAAAAGATATTCGGCAGGCCCGTCCGTATCTCCTATAAGACGACCACCAGCGGTTATATAGTGTAACATTGGACCCTATGGAAAACACATTTAAACATCTTCTCATCATAAACTACCAAACTCAGTCACAATGGTCCTTCTAAAAAAGGTATACGGTATGTCAGTACCTCATGATCATCCAAGATGGCCGCAAGCGGAACAATCAACTAGTTTTCTGTTTGACCCTTTTGGAAATATCATTCATATCTTAATGTTTCTCATAGCCAAGCTGAGCTATTCAGGCTGAGGAGATCCTCTTTTTTCACCCAGCCTTCCTTTCCTCATTTAGGATTTTAATTAATTTTCACATTTTCAAACAAAAAAATTAAGATATCAGCTATAAATAAAAAAAAATGGCTTGCCAGTTTTGTCTTTTCATAAGCATGACATAAATATTGAGTCCGCGAAATATTTGCTTGAACCGGACGTTGGACAAACAAAATTTCGCTTTGCTGTCGGATAGATGGGGTTGATGAGGGTGACAATAAGTTTTATCCCTGGGTTGTCACCCTGTCAAAAGATTTCTGTTACATGTAAAACATCTCAATTGTTTTTTGGTAACGTAGTTTCTTTGTTCAAATCAAATTTTATCAAGATACATTCAGATATCATAAACTCATTTTTTTTAATTATACACTTTAATCGATTATCATAAAAAGAAAATACAATCCAGATATAAATAGCACAGAACTTGTTGGTGTTGTTCTAATACCGCTTTACTACCTAAAATTATGACCATTCAAATTCTGTCTTCTTGTTTTCGCTCTTTATTCGGTGTCTTTCAATATTCATCAGACATTAATGTACAGTCTATAATTGATATTTCCATAATTACAAAACCTTTTAATTCTATTTAATCTATTTAATTTAATGTGTGTATCATCTTGTTCTGTCTGTGATATTTGTATAATATGAATGAAAAGTATGTTTGTTCTAAAACTTAACTTAATCGCTTTGCAATTAAACTGTACTGACCTAGTGGGGGGGGGAGGGGGGAAGAGATTGCATCCCCGTTTGGATATGTTTAAAAATTTTGTGCAAAATTATCTTTCGGCAGGTGGATCCGTCAGTAGTATTTTCTTTTCTTAAGTATCAGTTGATTATTCATAGAATGTATAAACTTGATATGCGTAAAAAGATTGAAAAAAAAAAAATCGACGCCCTTTCTGAAGTACAGGTTATGCGATACACAGTTATCTCCGAGAAAGGCCGTATTATTACTGAATAATATTGTCAACATTAAATCGAAAAAAAAAGAACGCGGAATCGAAAATGCTTACTTATATATGTTGTCGGATCAGTAATCCCTGTTTTAATTTTGGTCAGATACATCCGATACGATACGTAAGATGCGTACGTATCCAGATACTTGCAATATGCAAATGCTCTATTAAAGGTTCAAGAGAATGTATTTCAGATCTACCCTTTTTGGATATATCAGATTGTGTGGGGCTCAAGTACAAGTGCAAGGTGAATGGCCTTCGTTGATCAGGTCCTTCATATTATGTTCATTCACTTGTGTTTCAAGCTTGCGCAAGAAAATCATATTTCGTTGAGTATTTGAATTCGTAGTTTGGGGACACCCACGAAAACCACGAAAATTGGTACCCCACGAATAAAAATGAATTCACAGTAGCTGAAGTTCAGAAAAGACAATTACCGATCC
>MJUU01042104.1:11440-29385 GCA_002080025.1 Modiolus philippinarum | reverse complement strand
AAAAAACGTTTTTTGAAAACCTACGGCTTTTCCCCATAGTTAACTACTACCAACTGGCTGTCATGTCAGATATTTAATTTGATGAATAGCCAAAAGGTGAGCTTTTCTCTAGATTCATCTTGATGTTAGCTATTATTGTGATGACAAATTTTGATGTTTCCAGGCATATAGATAATGCTTCATTTGCCATTTTCGTACATATTTTAGGCTCTCGGTAGATTAGGAGGATATGCAATGCACCAGGAATGTCAAGAGCTCAAGGTCAAAATGATGGACCAATCAAACGAGGGGATCATGCTAGAAATAAAACATTCTAAAGATGAAATCGATGATTTAAAGAATGAAATAGAAACTTTGAAAAAGTCGAATAAACTACTGACTAACGAAATGGAAAAGTTAAAGATGTCCCAAAACGATACTGTTCCTCCTAATATCAGAGGTAAATTATTGATTGGCCGTACAATGTACTTAAAATTATGTTTTTGTGATGGATTTCATTACGTTTTACAAAATAAAAAATAATAATAAAGCGACAAATTAGATATAATTATGTAATTCCTTTCACATTCCTTTACCATTTACAGGATAAATATTATTGACATCAATCCCAACAAACGTAACAATAATGATCTAAAAGCACAAAATTTCAGAATAAGTAAATGAATATCGAAAAAGTAAATAAATGTAAAAATGAAAATTTCCGAATAAGTAAATGAAAATCGAACAAGTAAATGAATATCGAAAATGTAAATGAATGTCAAAATGATTTTTTCGAATAAGTAAATGAATATCGAAAAAGTAAATGAATGTAAAAATGAAAATTTCCGAAAAAGTAAATAAAAATCGAATAAGTAAATGAATATAGTAAATGAATGTCAAAATGACTTTTTTTTCGAATAAGTAAATGAATATCGAAAAAGTAAATGAATGTAAAAATGAAAATTTCCGAATAAGTAAATGAAAATCGAATAAGTAAATGAATATCGAAAAAGTATATGAATGTCAAAATGACATTTTTCGAATAAGTAAATGAATATCGAAAAAGAAATTGAATGTTAAAATAGTATTATATGCTTATACACACATTTTGGACTTAGAATAATTTTGAAATTTGAATGTCGAAAAAGGAAAAAGTAGACTACTTGTCATTCGTAGCACAAAAGCATATGAAAAACAAGCACTGCAGAAACAAGAAAAGGAAAAGGAAAAAAGATGAGATACACTAACTTAAGAAAACCACAGCAAAATTTCATTCTTGCAAGTGATGACACGATAGACGTTGTCAAAATTGTCGCTTAGTAAAGGCATCAACGGCTTAACACCAAAGACATAGTTCAATAAATCTTGTTCTAAATGAACCAAAAATGAAGTTCTATATAATAAAACAATCCGAGATTATGATCATTTGAAATATTCAACTCATGATTGATTACGCTGTGTTTCACCTATGCGCTTCGCGCATTCGTGAATTACATCTACTCCAATATTTGATCATTCGTTGAATATTTTGCAGTAATCATCAACTCTGATTAGTTACGTACGTATCATTAATAATTGTATGTGAATATCTTTAAATAATTAGACTTATGTATGTGAATATATACAGATAATTAAGCAATAGTGGTATGAATACCTTCAAATGATGAAGCACAGGCAGAGTAAGGGACCGACCATTTAACTTGAAGGGGGGGGCTATGGTTTTTTTCTAAAAAAATATTTTGGATCTGATTTTATGTGAAAAAAATATTTTGGCTGCCAAAATGATGAAAAAAAATTTTCTGAATGAGGCTTTCTGTCCAAAAAAATAATGTTAATTTTGAAAATAAATAATTTGTTTCACGCGAAGCGCGAAAAAAATTTTCTGTCCAGAANCCCCCCCCCCCCCCCCCCCCTTCAGGTTAAATGGTCGGTCCCTAAGCACTAGCATTTTCCGACAATTTTTTTTTAATACCTTGTATCTCAGAATCAAGCGCATGAACCCATATTGTTTATTGTCAATCTTTTATTGAGTCCCACTAATTCAGAACACTTTTATGAAATTCTCATTACTTTCATTCAAAGATGGCAGCTACCTTAAGCTGGAGCAGTGTGAATAAGTACAAAAATAACCCTTCAACATGAATACCTAAAACATCTGATAGGTGGATGCCGACCAAAAATGAATTGATAGCAGTTTGAATAGCTTCCACAAATAAGTCACTGTAGTTTTACATCCTTGCAAAAAATCCCAGTGTCATCTAGTGCTTTGGAATGGTCAGTATTGTCCTCTCATGGTGAATATTTTACGAAAGGATATGGAGTAAATGAACATGAGCAAATAACACATATGTTAACTCCAATTGCAATAAATTTTAATGAGCTGTATGGCCACTTCGGAAATTGATTCCTCATCAGCATACGTTAATAAAATAAATTAACCTGGGGCTCACATATAAGCCTGTATCGCTCACCTGGAAGCTACTGCTCAATAAGATTTTTTCACAGGGCTAAATGATTAATCTAATGTGACAGCCTATTGGTCGTAAAATCATGCACCTGGTAGTTAACTGTTATGTTATTAATAGTTAATATCAATTTGATGTATGAAACGGTTTTCAAGAATACACAATTTAAAACATATCCCCACCAAGTTCTATGTTAAACCCTAGTTGCGGCCAATTTTTATAACCGATTTGTACAAATAAATAAAATTAGGTAGATGGCCATCCAGTTACCATGCTAAGTTAATATCAACTTGATACGTGAAACGGTTTTCAACATATTCAAGAACTAGCAGTTTACAGCATTTTCCCGTAGGGTCCAATGTTAAACTATAATCTGCAGTGGCGGTAATCTTGGATTTATGATTGGTACTAAAATAATACGTTTGTTTAATGACCATGTTGTTACCATGTCTAGTTAATATCAACTTGACGTATTAAATAGTTTTCAATAATGAACAATTTTTACTATTTTCCCGAAGGCTCCAATGTTAAACTTTGTTCCCCGGTGGCAGCATTCTTGGATGAGATGCGAACCTGTCGGACATGTGTTCAAATTGTAGTTCTTGATAAGTTCAACACTTTTGCTCTTCAAATTTTACCTCTATCTAAAATTGTTTTGAAAATATAACAAAAACCATTAAACAACCAGAGGCTCCCAAGAGCCTGTGTCGCCCAACTGGCTTTCAGTTGCCACAATCATGGTAACATTGTAAGTTATACAGTTGATCTTCAGTCTCGAACTTTCGTAGCTCGAACACCACTTCAATGTTGAACTGTATTTAAAGTCTGATCATGTTTTACTATATTTCTTTGTTGAGCTTTTTTTACAAAAACCTTGCTAAGGACCACTATTGACACCAGTTTTGAAGTCGAGACGTTATTTTATAAATGGCGGTCAACGAACAATTTTCAACATCAGTTTTGAAGATGCAACATCGATATCTTTTTGGAAACCAAATTTCATTGAAATCGGACAATGTTGAATTTTCCCGCCTTTCTTTGCGGCCATTTTGAAAATGGTGGTCAACGAACAAGTTTCAACAACTGTTTTGAAGTCGCAACATCAATATCTATTTGGAAACCATATTTCATTGAAATCGGACAATGTTGAATTTTCCCGCCTTTTTTGCGGCCATTTTGAAAATGGCGGTCAAAGAACAATTTTGAACATCAGTTTTGAAGCTGCAACATGAATATCTTTTTGGAAACCAAATTTCATTGAAATCAGACAATGTTGAATTTTCCCGCCTTTCTTGGTGGTCATTTTGAAAATGGCGGTCAACGAACAATTTTCAACACCGGTTTTGAAGTCGCAACATCAATATCTATTTGGAAACCAAATTTCTTTGAAATCGGACAATGTTGAATTTTCCCGCCTTTCTTGGCGGCCAATTTGAAAATGGCGGTCAACGAACAATTTTCAACACCAGTTTTGAAGTCGCCACAGACATTTTAACAATTTACACTTTACCTTGATCTTCTATAGTTTTGGAAATAAAAGACGAAAAATATGAAAATTTTGAAAATTCTGTGAAAAAAGGGCAATAACTCCTACAAGAGTTTTTGGATTTTCTTCAAAATTTCAGGGTGGGTAGATCTTGATATGTTGAACACTTTTGCAATTCAAAATTGACCTCTATCTGTTATAGTTTTTCAAATAAAAAATAAAAATAATTAAAATTTTGAAATTTTTTCGGAAAAAGGGCAATAACTCCAAGATGCGTAGTTGGATTTTCTTCAAAATTGCAGGGCAGGTAGATCTTGCAATGTTGATCATTTTAACTTCGTCAGATTTTTTATATCTGTAACGATTTTTGAGTTATTTGCAAAATACAGCAATTTACCCCAATGTTCTATTTTTAGCAACAGCAGCCATGTTGTTTGATCTTCGGACTAATCGAAGACAATTTTGAAACTGCATACCCTAAAGATGATTCAGGCCAAGTTTGGTTACATTTCCCACAGCAGTTTCAGAGGAGATTTATGAAATTGTTGACGGACGGACGGACGACGGACGCAAAGTGATGGCAAAAGCTCACTTGGCCTTTTAGGCCAGGTGAGCTAAAAACATAAAAATTCAAGGACTACTATATGGTTCACGAGATTTTCTTCAAAATTGCAACATAGTTAGATCTTGACATGATGATGATAACATGACCTCCTTCTCCTGTCATTTTCATGTATTAGACAAATATTACATAGATTTTGCAAATTTTACAGAAAAGGGCAATCAATCCAGTTTTTGGATTTTCGTCAAAAATGCAGAGCAGGGCAAATCTTGCCATGTTGATCATTTTCACCTCGACAGATATTTTAATTGATATTTGTCGCTGTTTTTTTTAATAATTTGCAAAAAACAGCAATTTACCCCTATATTCTATTTTGGGTTACAGGGGCCATGTTAATATTGTTTGGTCTACGGACTAATCAAACACAATTTTGGAAATTATTCAGGCCAAGTTTGGTTACATTAAGCCCAGCAGTTAAAGGGGAGATGATTTTTGAAATTGTTGACGGAATTACCATGGACGACCGACTACGAATGATGCACGACATACGCAAAGTGGCAAAATCTCGCATGGCCTTATAGCCCGGATGAGCTAAAAATGCAAATTCTTGGAAAGTATGAAACCAGTAAAATATGACGTTCAAGGAAGGCATAACAACATATTGATATGATATTCAGAGCAGAGTATTATACCAAAGTTATTTGACATTTATGTTAAGAACAACATCAAACTGATATGACATTCAATGATTGGGCATTAAGAGTATCCCAAGCTGTGACATTCATGGTAGGTATACAACTAAACTGGTGTGACATTCAGGATGTGACTTTCGGGGTACATGTGTGTAGGTAACTTAATTTTTGAGCCTTAAGGTAGTTCGATCCTAATAAAAATATCAGACAGATTTTTTTTCTTTTCAGATATTTTGTAGGTCTTTACCTACATGTTCCGAAAATAAAATAAAAATGATATGTCACCGATCATCTTTTCCTGTAATCAAGCTTTGAAAATCGGGCCAAATTCAGTATTTTTCAGCAATATTTACAAAGAATATATAGGGAACTGTGAGAACGTGCTTATTGTTTATCTTTCATATAAAATAAATATCAGACAGATTTTTTTTATTTTTTGATATTTCAGAGATATATACTTAAGCTATATGTTACGCTGAAAAAATCTACATGTCACCGTTCGATTAAGAAAGTTATTTGATATAGTTTACGTAATAGACAATATTTACGGGTAAAGGGAGCTAATTGGCGGGAAAGTGTATGTCAATCTATTCTGACGTCACAAGGAATAGGCCAATACAGGATTATTCCGGCTTGAAAATCAAGTCAATTCCGCATCCGATTCGTGTTACACAAATGCGCCAATCGAATGCGCCGTGTATTAGTGTCGATCTACCTTAAAGGGTGGTTGTAACACCACACTAATATTTCATTCAGGCTAGATATAACATCAAACAAAAGTGACTATCTGGATTCGTAAAACACCAAACTAAAATGTCATTCAAGACAGGTATAACACCAAACTGATGTGGCATTCAGGGCAGGTATAACACAAAACGCTTGTGACAATTAGGATAACCCTAACATCCAACTAATGTAACATTCACTGTTTGCATAACCCCATAATGATGTGACATTCAGAACAGGTATTGCACTAAACTTTTCTAACTTTCAGGGTAGGTATAATGCCAAGGTAATGCGGCATACAGGATAGCACAATTTTAAACTAATGTGCTAATGTGCCATTTACGATAGGCATAACAAAAACCTGAAGTGATATTCAGAGTAGGTCTAACATCAAACTGATTGGTCATTCAGGATACCTACTTTTAACAGCGAAGAAATGTATCACACCAAAAATGCAAGCTGTTGTGACATTCAGGAAAGATATAAATGTGAGGGTTATATATATATATATATAAATCATTCAGATATTCAAGTACAAAAAGTAGGATGTGAGGGGATTCCTATGTTTTACACTAACACTGTTTATAACAAGTAATCACTTTTAATGAAAGTAATTTTTTGTAGAACAAATAAAGCTACAGATAGCATCATGGCAGAAACAACGTGAAAAGTTCGTATCAACTAGAGCAGCTAAATATGTATTAAAATCTATCAAGGAAAATAATTGTGTAACTGTCACTGGAAATGCTGGTGTAGGAAAGACGTTTCTAGCAAAACATGCTGCTTTGATCATGGAAAGAGAAGGATATAGAATTATACCTACTCGTAAAGCTAAAGACATAAGGGACTTCGCTACACAAGGAATTCCAACGCTATTTGTTGTTGATGACATAGGGGGACAGTACACCCTAAACCAGAAATATTTAAATGACTGGAAACTTGTGTTGTTAGATATCGAATTATTGTTAGATAAGAATTATTGTAAAATTATTGCTACTTGTAGATTACAAGTTTTTAAAGATAAAAGATTTCAAGATTTCGCATTTTTTAATGCGAATGAATGTAATCTTAGCTTAGAAGAGTTATGTCTTACATCAGATGAAAAATCTAGTCTAGCAAAGGAATATTTTGCTGATGAGGCTAGCTGTCAAATAAGTACGAGTTCTTTCCCCTTCTCTGTAGTTTATATGAAAAAGATAAGTTTAGTGATATGAATCTATTTTTCTCTAAACCATTTGAATTTTATAAACAAGAATTTAATCACTTTTTGAAAGAAGGTGATGAAGGAAGGCATAAATATTGTGTATTGGCTCTGGTTGTAATGTTTAACAACAAACTACGTGAAGACCATTTTTCCATTGAGTATAGAAGAATCATTAAGGATACACTTGATAAATGTGAACTGAACAGGGGTATGTCTATGGAATGTCTGAAAAATGGTCTTCATACATTAGAAGATACATTTGTTGTCAAAGATAGGGATTGTTACAGAACTGTACATGATACCATTTTTGACTTTTTAGCCAAATATGTTGCAGATAAAATGTTGACATGCATTATTGATAATGCTACAAGTCAGTTTATAAATGAGAGAATTTTCTGGAAAACACCAGATAATTCAGACACTTACAATGACCAATTACCAGACGATTGCTTAGATATGTATATCAGAAGACTTGTAAATGACTGGTTAGATGGTAAAATTATATATCTCATTCGTGGAAGAAACATTAAGTCGCCAACATTTATTGTAAAGTTACTTGATCATATAAAGCAACATGACAAATCCTTCCAAAAGAAACTAGCCAATGTAACAGTAGACAATATGTATCATGGTACTACTTTACCGCATCATGTTTCCTTGGCGATGTAAATCTGACACAGTGAATATTAGACAACACTGTTTACAATAATACACCATCACAACCGTCCTCTACTGATAGTTTTGTTAATAGAAGTAATAATATTGGTGTGTCACCTGTTTATGTAGCTTGTCAGGAAGGTCATCTTAATATATTGGAAACGTTAATAGAACATAAAGCTGATATTACCAAGTGTATTGATGAAGGTGCATCACCTCTTTATATAGCTTGCCAGGAAGGTCATGGTAAAATATTGGATAGATTAATAGAATTGAAGGCTGATATAAATAAATGTATGAATAATGGTGAATCACCTTTGTATGTATCGTGTTGGTTTGGTCACGTTGATATAGTGAAAACATTATTAGAAAGAAAAGCAAATATAATGAATTGAACAGAGAGTGGTGATTCACCTTTACATATTGCCTGTTATAAAAACCATATTGATGTTGTACTTGTACTAGTCAAGGCTTATAAGAAAAACAAAAAAACGATTGATTTAATTGATAACTTGGGAAATACGCCATTACACAAAGCGTGTGAAAAGGGAAATGTACAGATTGTTTCATTATTATTACAAAATGGTGCCAATCCGCATCTCTGTAATAATGAAGATAAATCACCATTACAAATAGCAGACGACAATGGTCATGTTGTTGCTGTTTCTTCCATTGATCAGTTTTGTAAGGATATGGAGTAAATGTATATGAAATCAATGGAACAACGCTTTTACTTTTCTTCCTCATCTTATAGTCACTATAAGGCCTTCAGCGATGAGCTATGCTCATAATCCATCGTAATTTCAAGACGGCCCAAGCACCGGTTTGTAAATCAATATCTATTTTGTGGTTTGCAATATTTAAACCTAGTTGACGGCCTTCATTTACTTCATCTTGTCATAATTTATTAGAAAATATGTGTGTTTTCTGCATTAGCTGGAAATTATATTTTTTTAGTATTTTTTTCAATATAAAGAAAGTATAGACTTTCACTGTGTAACTTTTCCATTTGCTGTATGCAAACCAATGTTTGGGAACTTATTTTATTCAGCTTAGCATACTAAAGCAGAAAATATGAATTTTTATCAGATATTCTGACAAAAAAAATGCAATTCTAAAATTTCTTGTATACTGATAAGGTGTCCAGACACTTAGACTTTTTGCCGAGTTGTAAAGATTCTGAAACTTAATGATAAGGTATACAATCAAGTGAAGTAAAACTGCATGCCCAGTAATTCCAACCATTTAACGTTATGGATGTATTTAGTGGCTGCCGCTGTATAGATACTTAGAGTTTTATTTGTAAGGTGTAGAAATCTATAGTGTGTACAAATACTGAGACTTTTATCTATAAGGTGTACAGATACTGAGACTTTTTTACTATAAGATGTTCAGATATTGTGACTCTTTTACTTTAAGATGTACAGATACTGAGAATTTTATTTATAAAGTGTACAGATACTGAGACTTTTTACTATAAGTTGTACAGATACTGAGACTTTGATATATAAGGTGGACAGATATTGAGACTTTTTACTATAAGATGTACAGATACTGAGTCTTTAATCTGTAAAATGTACAAATACAGAGACTTTTATCTATAAGGTGTACAAATACAGAGACGTTTATCTATAAGGTGTACAAATACAGAGGCTTTTATCTATATGGTGTACAAATACAGAGACTTTTATCTATAAGGTGTACAGATACTGAGACTTATATATAAGGTATACAGATACTGATACTTTTTACTAAAAGATGTACATATACTGAGACTTTAATCTACAAGTTGTACAAATACAGAGACTTTTATCTATAAGTTGTACAAATACAGAGACTTTTATCTATAAGGTGTACAGATACTGAGACTTAAAAATAAGGTAAACAGATACTGATACTTTTTACTATAAGATGTACATATACTGAGGCTTTAATAAAAATTTAGGTTATACTGCTTGATATATACAGTCCGCAAAAAGTTAAGCATCACTTACTTTTAAAGTTTCACCAAGCAAACATGTTGAAAGCTATAGGTATAAAATTTTACATGAGGATAAGCCTTAATATGAAGAATGTAATGGCACTTTTAAGCTTTTGAACAGATAATCGAAAATCCGATTTTCGCAACCAAAAATAATAGATTCCTTCATTATGAGATTTTCAGTTTCAACAATAACTGCAATTTGGAACATTTTGAGTTCAAATTTGCTACCAGATCATTTTTTTGGGGTAAATGTGGTACAACTTTCCATAATTGTTAATTTTAGGCTTTAATGAATTCTTTTAACGGATTTGGAATGCGACCAAATTTAATCAAAGACCGACTGTTTTTTTCGTAAAATTTGGAAAAATCATTCCAGAAGTTTCCACGTACCCTAAAAATGCTCAAAACCGACTAAATTGACGATTTTTAAACAAATCTTACAGATCGGGATAGTTATGCCCCGCAATAATGGAAAACGATTTTTCAAAGATTTAAAATCTTTGAAAAAATTGCCAAATTCTACCGAAATCCGACCAAACAAATGGTCAAAAGAAGAAACTTGGTACACTGGAAATCATCATTTAGATATTCTGGCAGTCTCTGAATCCAATAAAGCCTTCTCTGTTTGAAAACAGACAGGTATTTGGGTGTTTTTCTGAAATGACAACAAAAACTCAGATTTCAAAATTTTGAAGCCAATGTTGCTCGGAAGTTTTCAAATTCATGCCCGTCTGGAAAATGGTCTTAATATTGACAGAACCTTAATTTAATGGTTAAATTCAGCAAAGAAATTGCTTTGTTTTGACATTGCGTCACATAAGGGGAAATCCATCCGTAAAAATGTCGTAAAATTGGATTATTTCCCCTGTATTCAAACATTACTTGCATTGTCTACAACTGTCACCTAAAACACAAATAGGAATGTTCATTGGTGTTTTACTTTTGTATCAACAATAACAACAACGATCTTCAGTCAGAATTCATACATTGAACTGAAACTTATTTTTCTGGTCAAAGCTACCACATTTTGTCATTAAATTGGGTTTTTCATAATTTCATAACTTTTCACATAAAAACAACAATATGAAGCATGATTAAAGTTTGACATCCTAATATCAAAATTATCTCATCCATCGTGTTTTGAACCAAAACCTCTTACCTCAATACAGCTTCAAAAATGATGTTCATGTAAATATAACTCGATTTATCAAATATTGACGTGTTAAAAGTTATGTTTTGGCTATAATTATGACCATGCCATCTTATCCGAAATTAATCAGTGTGTCTAGCCATTTGTCCGTATCAAAGTCGTGTTCGATGTAGGCTTTAGGTGTTTGGCTTACGGATAGGTTATCTCCAGTCAATGTGTAGTGTAACGCGGTTAATGAACCTCGACTTTGAACTTTGTTCCCAAAGACAGTTTAATGCTTTTTAGTAACATTCTGAAAAAAACTTGGTCTATCTTTGTCAGTATGTCAGCACACTTTATTTGTGTAATTCCTTATACAGTTTTTATGCTAGGAATTTTTATTGGGTAAGGGATCGACCATCTAACTTGAAGGAAGGGGCTATGGTTTGTTTTTCTAGAAAAAATAATCTTGAGCCGATTTTATGCGAAAAAAATATTTTGGCTGCCAAAATGATGAAAAAAAATTTCTGTCGCAGGCTTTCTGCCCCAAAAAATAATGTTAATTTTGAAAAAAAAATATTTTGTTGATACACGTGAAAAAGTAAATAAATAAAAAAAATTTCTGTCCAGAAAAAAAAACCATAACACNCCCCCCCCCCCCCCCCCCTTTCAGGTTAAATGGTCGGTCCCTAATTCATTTGTTCATGAATTGAAGATGTTCAAATTGTAAAGGATTTGACTTTGGTTCATTTTCTGAGAAAGAGATATTGTTGGGCTTTTTTATAAAAATTTGCAATGTACAAAATGTGTACCTGCTAACCGTCTTAAAAGTTTTTTTTATGAAATGACGTTTTTGTTTTTGCAGATTATTTTTACATAAATTGAAGATATGAATGCGATAAGGATTTTGATTTGTCATTTTTTCGGAAAGATTTATAGAGATTACATGATTTGCCTGCAAAAGTCCACCAATGTACAGTTTTTAATAGGACGTTTTTATTTTGGAGATCATTTTGATATATATATTGATGATGTCCAAGTGGTCAGAATTATGATTGTAGTGCCTTTTACCGAGAAATAATTGTAGAACTTATTATTTTTGGAAAATTTGTCCTAGATTTTTCCCATATTTTCTTATATTTTCAACGAGATCTGAGATACAGGTTAAGTCATATTGCCGAAGGGTTTAGCCTTTGAAATTACAACTGTCGAAGTTTTCCGATGAATCCTGATATGAGTTATTACCCCTTATAGACAAATTTAAGTAATTTTTATGCATTTTGTCGTTTATTTCAAAGATAGAGGAAAGTTTTAATTGAAAAGAGTTCATTTATATCTTGGACTACAACTAATCATCATTGTTAGAAGTTTCCCTATTTTAATTGTGCGAGTTATTTGCCTTTTATCGTCAAATTTCGTGATTTCTTCCATACATTTTGAACACAATCATGACAATATGAGATAAAAGTTAAGTTAAAATTGCAAATAAAGTGCATCATGTTAAGGAGTAATATTGTATATTCCGCCGGTTGAAGTTGTCCCGGCGAATCCTTACAGGCGTTATTGCCTTTTAATGTAACATATGAAGTTTTATATAGATTGTGCTATGTTTGAAAATTAGCCCAATACCGAAGTTACTGTTAATTTGTTTCTATAGATGGTTATTTTAACAGCTTTCGTGTTATCAATGCAGATAAAGTCATCACATTTGAATACCATCAATCGAAATTACTATAAGCTAACAGAGAATAAATAATCAAAAGGACCTAAACGAAAAGCCAAAATCAGATGAGGATAGGGCCATGCATGAGGAAGACAGTCCTTTAAATTACTGTTACACTCATAAAACTAGGAACATCATCAGTAATCACTGTTACACTTATAAAACAAGCAAAACTAGATGTTGTCGGAAACGACAGCTATCCCCGCACTCCCTGTTTGACACAGAAAACAGTTGTTATACACCCTTGGCATAATTTTTTTTCATTATCTTTGAAATCTACCTATTGATAGTCATTATTGTTACTAAAAGAATTCTAGGATATATAGCTGCTAAGCAGAATTTCAAAAAATAAGTGGTCTTTGAGACTTTCAGGAAATTAACCAAAATTGGAATCAAATATTTTAGAAATCCAGTTGAAGAAAATGTTTTTCCTAAACTAAATAAACAATTTAAGTATGGTTGCTAGGTAGAATTCCAAAAAATAAGTGGTCTTTGAGACTTTCAGGAAATTTACGAAAATTGGAACCAAATATTTTTGAAATCCAATTCATGAAAATGTTCATCCTAAACTACAGAAACATTTATTTTTGAAATCCAATTCATGAAAATGTTCATCCTAAACTACAGAAACATTTTAAGTATGGTTGCTAGGTAGAATTCCAAAAAATAAGTGGTCTTTGAGACTTTCAGGAAATTTACCAAAATTGGAACCGCCTTTCAGAATCGTAAGTTATCAGAATTTTGCTTTTTACCAAACACTTGTCAGAATATAATATAATATGCCAAAATTAAAAAAAATATGTGTCTTTGACATTTTCAGGAAATTTACCAAAGTTGGAACCGGAACCAAAATTCCAAAAGCTTATTGCAAATCTATAGACTATATGCAACAATTCTGCATAAAGATTTGATCCCTTAATCCAAAAATGTAGGAGGAGTTTGCGTCACATGCCACATGTGTCTAATCCACATCTTTTGGTCTTTGTTAAAATTGACATCATGGGGCATCTTGTTTGCACCAAGACCAATATCAAAAATCTGAAAGCTTATTGCGCATCTACAGACTATATGCAACAATTCTATAACAAAATTAAATCCCTAAATCCATAAATGTTGGAGGAGTTTGTGTCACATGCCACATGTGTAAAAATTCACATCATGGGGCCTCTTGTTTGCACCAAGACCAATATCGAAAATCCGGAAGCTTACTGCGCATCTGCACACTATATGCAACAATTCTACAACAAAATTAAATCCCTAAATCCAAAAATGTAGGAGGAGTTTGAGTCACAAGAAAATTGTGACGGACGGACGGACGGACGGACAGACGGACGGACGGACGGACGGACAGACGGACGGACGGACGGACGGACAGACGGACGGACGGACGGACAGACGGAGGGTATAACATTATCCCCGAACTTTCTTCGAAATTGGGGATAATTATCAATAATGACTGTTACACTGATGAAACCAGCAACGTCATAAGCAATAACAGTTATAGTAATAGAACCAGTAACGGTATCAAAGCCATCAGTAATATGAGCTACACTGATTGTAAAATAAGCAAACCGTTTACTTTGTACAATCTTGTGCAAATAACTTCGCATTAGATGTAAAGATTCCAAAACAGCTGTACATAGACGCAGACAGTATAACAAATGCTCTTTTTAATTCATTTAGGTACTTTGGTTTTTTGTTCTCTATCAGATTTTACACGTATTTCGGTTTATGGACTTCCAAATGTTTTGATTCGATCTGCACTGATGGTACATAAGTTGTCGAAATGTGCATATGCAGAAACTAAATCAACAGTAACTTGGGTATTTTGTCTTTATTACCACTGGGCCGATGCCTCTGCTGGTGGACTGTTAGTCACGGAGGGTATTCACCAACCCAGTAGTCAGTACTTCGGTGCTGACCCGAAAACCGATTGTTATCTAAATTTTACAAAAATGTGTTTAAAACTAAGGAGTATATCTCCCTCATGCATAGCTCTGTCCTTGGCTGAATTTTTTCTACTTAATTAGATCCTTTTGGTTATTTGTTCTCTATCAGCTTTAACGTGTTTTTCGGTTAATTGACTTCCAAATGTTTTGTTTTAAATCTGCACTGATGAGACAAAGTTGTCAAAATGCGCATATGCAGAAAATGAATTAACAGTAACGTCGGTATTTTGTCATTGTTAGCACTGGGCCGATGCCTCTGCTGGTGGACTGTTAGTCCCCGAAGGTATTCACCAACCCAGTAGTCAGTACTTTGGTGCTGACCCAAAAACCAATTGTATTGAACTTTGCAATATCTAAATTTTGCAAAATTTTGTTTAAAACTAAGGAGTATTTCCCTCATGCATAGCTCTCTGTCCTTAGCTGAATTTTTGGCTATTCTATTTAGATCCTTTCGGTTATTTGTTCTCTATCAGATTTAAGGTGTTTTTCAGTTAATTGACTACCAAATGTTTTGGTTTTAATCTGCACTGATGAGACATAAGTTGTCGAAATGCGCATATGCAGAAAATGAATTAACAGTAACTTCAATATTTTGTCATTAGTACCACTTGGCCGATGCCTCTGCTGGCGGACTGTTCGTCCCGGAGGGTATTCACCAACCAAGGAGTCAGTACTTCGGTGCTGACCCGAAAACCGATTGTTATTTAAATTTTACAAAAATTTGCTGACCCGAAAACCAATAGTATTGATACTTGCAATATCTAAATTTTACAAGATTTTGCTTAAAACTAAGGAGTATCTCCCTAATGCAATAGCTCTGTCCTTAGCTGAATTTTGGCTTTTCTATTTAGTTCCTTTTGGTTATTTGTTCTCTATCAGCTTTAACGTGTTTTTCGGTTAATAGATGATTTTCATATTTACGGGATGACTGCTATTTTTAGTATGTTTTTCAAAGGGACGTCACTCGCTAACAACCGACATTCTGGTTTTCGGTCTCATTAGGGAAAGGACGGTGAGTAAACATTTTCTGTGGCAACGGTTACGATTTTCACTGCTGTAAGTACAAACCCGAATAGCTTAATGCTTAAAAGGTGTCGATGAAACTGACTGTTTCAAACGCCTTACTGATTTAAAGAGTTATCTTCCTTAACTTTGGTCTACTACCTTAATTGCAGCTTTAAGGTTAGTGAGGACAGCTGTCACATGGATAAACCATAAAAATGACGGGAAAAAATTTAAAATGTTCAGGATGGATTGAAATTTGACAGGAATGTTACTGAGCATGTGTAGGAACGAACTTTGGTTTTAAAAACATCAAAATGGCGACCGTTGCTATGGGAACAGAAAATGGCGGGAAAATTTCAAAATGCTCCAAAATGACTGAAGTTTGACAGGAAGGTTACTTAGCATGTGTAGATACTAGTTTTGGTTTTTAAAATATCAAAATGGCAACCGTTGCCATGGAAACAGGAAAATGGCGGGGGAAATTCAAATTCCTTCGTATTTGATGAAAAATGGAAATAAACTTGAAATAAGGTGAGAAAAAGGAAAATAATAATAAATTAACACAGTAAAAGTGCTCAAAAAATGAAAATAAATTTGATATAAATCAGATAGAGATATAGTAATGAAAAAATGTAAATTATATACACAAAGGGATAAGAAAAGTGGAAAAATGATAGAATAAAATTTGAAAATTGTGGGAAGAGGGAATTCACCCTAGCACAACAATAGCAGTCTCCCCCTTCTTAACAATTAACGCAGACGTGATAGGAATACTGCCAGAACAAGCCTATGCTGATTTCCGTTTTATAACGATCACTCCCTAGAAGTTTGGAACAAGAATATATGAGAAATATCAACTCATTCATTTAGTGAACTCCATCCAAAATATATCTTTATACAGCATAATAGGTCATTCCGGTCAAAACCTTTTGGAATGCTGGGTAATGGCGACAACTTGACATTGGAAAACTACTCCGTGTTTTTGTGCGAATTGTGACATCTGTGTGTGTTTAACATTACTAGTATTTTAAGCAGCATGAGAATATAGAAAAATGATGTACTGTCTCATATAACTAAAATCATAAGGCTGTGTTAATATTAATGTACAAAGTTTAATTCTTGTGTATCACACCGTAACAAGAATCGTATCATAAACAAACAAGATGGGCGATAATTCCGAGGGTAAAAATTACAACTCATCGTCTCCCAAAGAGCCTTTACGAGGCAGAAGTTCTTCCAGAAAAAGACAATTGTCCACAGCATCAGAAGATCTGATGAAACCTCCCTCCACTCGTGTCAGGTCCATGTCAGCAACTCGCCAGTCAAGTAAGTCGGGGGATCAGTCGAGTACTCCCGCATCCAATCCAATTACTTTCAAAACACAAGGAGAATCTTTCAACATGTCAAAACTCGTTCAAATTACCATATTAAAACCTGATGTATTTCAAAATATAGTTCAGTCAATTGTACAAGAAATCAAGCCACAACTTATCACTGAGTTGAAATCGGCCTTTAAATCTGCAGTCACCGAAGCCGTGGATGATGTTATAGATCCACTCTGCTCGACTATCGCCCAACAGCAAAATGAGATAAAAACTCTTAAAAACGAAAACATAAGCTTAAGAGAGCATATTGATAGTAGCATTGCTAATACTGAAGCTAACTATGAAAAGTTTAGAAATCTATCTAATGCACACGCCAAATTTATGCTTGACAATCAATCTATTAAGCAGGACAATATCAGAATTACTGCTGAAAATCAAAGTCTTAGAGATGAGGTTTCCAACTTAAAATGTAGTATTGAACAGTATGGCCGTCGTACCTAATTAAGGTTCCACAGCGTTCCTCTAACATCAACTGCTCTTCAGAAAACAGACGAAATAATAGTGGGCATAGTAAATAACAAAATGAAACTTGATTCGCCCATATGCATAGACGATATTAACCGATCTCATATAATCGGACAAATCAATGCAGGCAAAGACTAAATTATTTGCCGTTTCCGTAATTAGAAGCTGAAAAATCTCGTATAAATGTCTAAGAAAGGCCTAAAAAATTACCCATCCAACATTTTTGTGACAGAAGATTTGTCGAAATTTCGACAGACAATAATAAAAGAGCTTTCCGGTATGAAAAATCAACGCTACATACATTCTTTTTGGACGAACGATGGTAGGATTTTTGTCCCCCGCCGCACCGCGACGGTGGGACATAGTAATGGTCAGCGTCCGTGTGTCCGTCCGTCCGTCCGTCTGTCTGTCACACTTTCTTGTGGACGCAACTCCTCGGAAACCGTGTATTGGATTATGTTCAAATTTTGTAGGATTGTTAGTCACTATATGTACTAGATCATATCGCACCGCCATTTTGATTCGTCAATTTTT
>MJUU01042102.1:72888-90846 GCA_002080025.1 Modiolus philippinarum | reverse complement strand
TTTTAATACTCAGAATCACAACTGGCAAAATATGCAAGTCATCGCAATAGATCAAAATAGATCGTGGAATGTAAACCAGCAAAGATCCAAAGAAAGCTACTGGATTGATCGTTTAAAACCTAGTCTTAACATCAGGATTATAGATCAATAAATGCCTTAGCTTAAAAATAGAAATTTTTGCTATAAAAAATTATGAACAGACAACAACAATTTTTTTTTTTCATCACTTTAATTGAGGTCACGCCTTCAGTCTCCGACATGTAGTTTACTGATTAAATTAAGTTTTGTAGTGTAGTTTTTTGTGAATAGTTTATTGTTTTATTATATTCTATGTTGTTTTGAGAAAGACTCGGATAGAGTTGAAATATAAACAGTATTTATACTTGTGCTATTCACATTGTTCAAACTGAAAGTGTATATATATACAGGAAAAATAGCAATAAAACTTTTCATTAAGAAATAAACTGCTGTGCCAAGAGTGCTTGATACGCCCGTCCATTGTCAACTCGAACATTATGGCATTGTTGGACCATAAAAAATTTTGAATGAAAAAAATATCAAACAGAATATGTGCCTTACCAAGATGTAACCATTTAATAAATATCAAATTAATATGTTAAGTTAATGCATAAAAAAAAATGAATAAAAAAAAAAATATCAAGTCAAAGTGCCAATATCATGATTACTGTCCACAATCAAGGTGCAGTCTGCACTGAAAGGTGGTTGGCTTTGTCAGCAATGAGTATATCATGTGTAGCTAACCCAAATCATGGCGATTGTGATCTCAAATTCAGAAAAAACTTTTTTATCAATAGTTGGGGCAATTAGGAATGACAATTTTGTTACAGCTCGTGTAAATAGTTGATGTAAATACAATAAGTCTGATTATGGATTAACTGACCAAAGTTTAATGCTGATCAATGGCAATCCAGATCTCAAGTTCGATTGAAGGGGTGACCATTTGATTTTTAGGGGTGCTTGGGTGAATTTGCCTAGAAAAATTCTTTATTTTCATGAAAATTTATTTTCACCAAATGTCACATCTAATTATTTATTTGCATTTGCAACTAAAGAATTATTCTTCAAAATCAAGTTATTTATTTTCATTACAAGAAGGATAACAATATTTATTTTCACTGGCATCCAGATTAAATTATTTATTAACAAAATCGCCAAAGCCCCTGCCTTCTGAAAATGAAATGGTTGTCCCCTTAATGTGACACACAGGATGGGTGCTTCATCCAAACTCCATTGTTGGAGGAATTTGAGATTCTATGTACAATTCTATTTCTTTATTCTCCAAATACAAGAAACATAATTCTAAGTAACCAGCTAAGTGAAAGTAGGGTGCCTTCAAAGATGCACTTGTGATTGCATGATGGCATCAGCGGTTGCACCAACCCCTTCAAAGTTTATGTGTCCTCAAAATATATCTCAAACTCAATCTGATATACATGTACTTTCTATGCTGTTATTCTTATAAGATCTTATAAATACACAGGGGCAATATTTTTCAGTTATGCTAAATTCTCCTTAAAAGATCGAGAAAGTGAAAGTAAACTTCCATATTTTGTTATTAGAACTTTTGGAACTCATCGGTACTTATCCTACATGACTGCTAAAAGTTCAAATTTTCCCGTTCTTTAAAGAAAAGTTCCAAGCATTATTAAAACCAAACCATGCACATGCATGTTTACATTTGTAATCAAAACAGCGTATTCATCGCATGGAAAGACAATATAATAGACTTATACAGAGATATTGAAAATAGATACATTAAACGTATAAATCATTACATTGAGCAACTGTCACCTAGTCGATTTGCTGTTTTTAAAGGGCTGATGATATCAACAACTGAACAAGATTCAGCTGCAATAGAAATTAATACACACAGCTGATCAACACAAGTTATCTGAAGACCATATGTTCATTACGCTGCAACAAAGTTTGTGTTATTATGAGGCAACAAGATTTATGATTTCACCAAAAAGTTCGTAAATAGCGAATATGCTGCAGTTTTGATCACTAGCATAGCCACAGCTTACAGCAGTTTGAAATGTATCATGATAAAAGCAAAAGATGTAGTGCATTTTTTTAAATCCGATCTTCGCAATGAGGTGGCCAACCACCTTCAAAATCATTCTTCAAAATCATTCAACAGGAACCAAATTTAAACTTAATCAGTAATTTATAAACAAACAATCATCACATTGTAAAGACAAGATGGAACAAGTGTCTCGCCTGTATACCTAGATATAACAATAGACCAAATATGATGCCTGTAAGTGTTCTAGTTAAAGAGAAATGATCAAAGTCAATGAACAATAAAATTGAGGTAAAGGCTGCATGACAGGTATCAGACTTGCATGCGCCTAGATACCTAGATGTAGGAATAGACCAAATATGATGACTCTAGGTATCATAGCTACAGAGAAATAACTGTTAAAGCAAAGAAATATTCAGAGTCAATGAACCATGAAATTGAGGTCAAGGCTACATGACAAGTTTCAGACTGGCATGCACCCACCTATATGCAATATATCAAATATGATGAATCTAAGTGTTCTAGTTACAGAGAAATAAGTATTTAAGTAGAAAAGTGATCAAAGTCAATCAACCATAAATTGAGGTCAAGGCTACATGACAGGCGTCAGACTGGCAAGCACCCGCCTAAATGCAGCAATAAAAAAATATAGTATATCTATACATTACAGTGCCTCAGAAATTGACTTGAATGTAAAACAATGTCGCAAAATTTACAAAGTCACTGAACTGTGCAAATGAGGTCGAGATCAAATGACAAGTGACAGACTGGCATGCACCCACTAAGATACATCAATACACTTAATATAATGGATCTATGTATTACTAATCCAGAGATATCAACATGAATGTGAAACTATGTCACATATTTTCATGAAGTCTTGAACCATGAAGACAATGTCAATGTCATCTGAAACATGTGATGCTGGAAGCTTACACTATAAGCTACATGTGGACAAAAGATGGTGCATATAAGTAATATACTTTAAAAGTTATTAAGGTTTTAAGAAAGTTTACAAAGCCGCAGCCGCCGCCACCGCTGGAGTCTTGCTTTCAGCGACTTTCGTTGCAGGCGAGACAAAAACTGATGTTTTTTCAAAAATTTAACGAGTCCAAGGGCCATAACTACGTACAAAATCAACCAAACAGGACCAAGCTAAAAATTGATCTCAACTAGATACACTAAATATACCAAATATCAAATCAATATATCAAGCTTCTGCACAAAAACATTGGTAATCAAGGATTACAGAGTTCCCCTCGTTATGGCACATTGTCACAGTAACAAAATTTTACCTGGATGTTGAGATCCCAGTTCCATGCATAAACAAGGTTATATGATCCTACCATGTATAGTGACTGAGATCTGAACTTATCTGAAAACTTGAACATAAATCACTCATGCGTAAAACATAAGTCAAATGGACCTACTTTTGACTGGATGCTGATGTACCATCAGGGATGCATGCCTATGCAAGATTACATTATCCTACCATGTTCAGTGACTGAGGTCTAACTCTTCCAAAAACTTGAATGTAAATCAATGAAGCGTTAAAAAATAAGTCAACGTGACAAAAATTTGCATGGATGCTGATCTATCATCAGAGATCGATGCATATGCAAGGTTACATGATCCTACCATGTATAGTGACTGAGATCTGAACTTAAATGATCCTACAATGTATAGTGACTGAGATCTGAACTCGTCTGAAAACTTGAATGTAAATCAATCAAGCGTAAAAATATAGGTCAACATGATCTAATTTTGCCTGAATGCTGACCTACCATCAGAGTTGCATGCATATGTGAGGTTACACAATCCTACCATGTATAGTGACTGAGATATGAACCCGTCTGAAAACATGAATGTAAATCAATCAAGTGTAAAATAAAAGTCAGAGATACCCAATTTCTTGGAGGCTGTGAGATAGCCTAAGATGCATCTGTATACAAAGTTTGATGACCCTACCCTTCATAGTTACCAAGATATATACCTAAATGCAGGTGAGGACGTAGATGTAGACACGAACAAAGGCGCGGGGGTACTCCAACAGTCCCCCTTAACTTTGTTGAGGCGAACTAAAAACTCCTGAAAACTATATTATTCACATTTCACAAGGTCAAAGGTCCATAACTTTGAATAAAATCAACCAACCAGAACCAAATTCAAACTTGATCAGTATCTCACCTAGATATACTCATATATACCAAATATCAAATCAAAATGTCAAGTGGTTACAGAGAAAAACTCCGGAAACCAAAAAGTTGACTGATGGACGGTCGGACTGACAGACGGATGGAGGGTATACCATTATACATCCTTCTTTCGACGGGCATATAAAAAACATTAATCCAAATATAAGACATTGATTGATAAAAAACAAAAGGTATCGCTAAATGGCAAAAAATGATACCCCCAATCATTGTACCCTATGGAAAATTAAAAGTGTATGTGGACACACTACAGGTGTGGACACTGTACAACTGCAGATACAATACAAGTATGAACACCATGATATAACCATCCAGAAATAAACAGAATGTAACAAGTGTGGACCCAAATTGATGCCTCGCCCGTCCCTTCATGGTCGCAAAATTGGTGTGAATTCTCAAACTGACTAAATCAGAAAACTAAACATATTCGCTAGACTGTGAAATTAGGGTAAGTGACAAAAGCAATAGAGCAGACTGTCATGAATCACCAAAAAACGAAAATATCAGTGACCACTGATGGATATTGAAAAACCAAACATGTTCATAAGACCGTGAAAATGAGGTCAAGGGCTAAAGCCAAACAGCAGGCTGTCATGTTCCATCCAAATACCAAATATTATTGACCTTACATTAAAAGATACTGGGAAACTTAACATGTTCACTGGACCATGAAATTGAGATCACAGACAAAAGCCATATAGCAGACTGTCATGTACTACCCAAGACCAACCTATATACCAAATATCATTGACATACCACTTATAGTTACTGAGAAAATGACCTAATCACAAAAATTGCTCACTTGACCGTTAAATTGAGGTCAAGGACAAAAGCCATATGACAGACTGTCATGTACTACCTAAGACCAACCTCCATACCATATATCATTGACCTACCACTTTACTTATAGTTACTGAGAAACTAAACTAAGCACAAAAACTTAACATGTTCATTGGACCGTGAAATTGAGGTCATAGACAAAACCTATATAGCAGACTGTCATGTACTACTCAAGACCAACCTACATACCAAATATCATTGACCTACCATTTATAGTTACCGAGAAAATGACCTAATCACAAAAACTTAACATGAAAGTTTATGCCGCCACTGCTGCCACCGCCATACTTTGTATGCATATGTCTCGCTTTCCACGCCTTTCGTCGCAGGCGAGACAAAAACCAACATCTCTGAAATTGCATGCAGTGGCTGCATACAATGTTTGATAAAAAATTCATGTTTCACTATATTTTGTACAATGTCCATATTTCGTCAAAACAGGAAGTACACATCCGACAAGACTCAAAATAGGACATACCTTACAACTATTTAAATAGATGCTGCACACTAATTTTGAAATCAATCCCTCTTGTACTTGACAAAAAATTAATGTTTCACTACATTTTCTGCAAAGTCCATTATTATTTCGTCGAACAGGAAGTTCATATCCGACAAGACTCCACAAAGAACGTTCCATAAAACTAATCATATGGAGGCTAAATACAAATTTTGAAATCAATCCTTCCTGTAGAAGCTGAAAGAAATGTGACTAAAAATTCATGTTTTACTACATTTCGTACAAGTTTATATTTCGTCAAACAGGAAGTACATATCTGACAGGACTCAAAATGGGAAATTCCTTACGACTGATTATATAAAGGCTTCACCAAATTTTGAAATCCATCCCTAAAGCAGAAGTTGAGAAAAACGCAACGAAAAATGACGTTTCACTACATTTTGTAACTAAGTCCATTTCATTAAATAGGAAGCGACATCTGAAAGGACCCAAAATAAAATGTTCCTTTTTTTTGACACAGCATGTTTTTTTTATGATAAAGTAATTATTCCTCTTTCCTTTGAAGATAGAACTCCTTTGCGCATAACCAGGAACCTATTGCGCAAAGCTTTTGAAGTAGGGCACCCTAGAGACATTAAATATCAATTAAAAAGTCATTACTTCCTCAAGAACAGGAAATAATTACCCTGGCCATTTGGTACTGATATTCTCTTCAAAATAGTATATACAGTACAAACAGAGGCATTCAGTTAAAAATCACTCTGGTCCGACAATTTTCACCCTTGTCACCCCAGAATTCACAGGTTTTGTCGGTGTTTGTCCGGCAAAATTGTCGGAAATATTTCACCCAACAAAATCATCGGTAATTTTTCTTTGATGTTGGGTCAACTGATAAATGCCGGTGAAAGTCGGACTTCCACCAGAATTGTCGGAGTTTTAGTGTCCTAATTGTTTCTTCAAAAGTTTTAGGCTAATATCAAGAGGAAAAAATAAACTCAATGACAACTGGGTTTCATGTGACTTCCCTTTCAAATCGTATTTCCGAATGTATTAATCAATGCCACGAATAAAAAAAGACAATTGGATGGCTTCGACGAAACATATACCTATGTAAAAATATCTCCTCAATTTCCATTTGACCGAGAAAAGTGGGTTAAAAGACGTCTAATTTCAAAACATAAGCCTCCGTAGATTCTCATACTGACATGCTAGAATGTTCGGGATGCACGAAATTGAAGCATGGAATTTCTATACAGTTTAGCGGATTCCCTTTAAAATAGGCTCGCACGTATAGTTTTTGACAAAAATAGGAGCCAAAGACGTGGTCTCTTCCAAAATTCGCCGAGGCATTTCAGAATTAAATTATTATCTCAGCAAAAAGGAACTTTTATACTATTGGAAACTTCTTTCGGATAAAACACTTTTATGAAGATGTTAGCATAAAAAAATGAGAAAAGTTCACCGTCTGTTGAGCGTGACATCGTGTAAAAAATAACAAATGCTTTTGTGGAATGTTAAGTAATTCCTGGAACTGAATATTCACTGAAATATCCCCTGCAAGGTTATGTGAATATCGATTTTCTCTGAAACTATTTTTCGTGTGATTATTTTTTTAATTCAAAGTTATTAATAGCATGCTATTTATAGGTCGTCACTCAGTAAGATTAACCTTGACCTAACAAAACCAAATTACGCAATTTTAAGGCTGATATTCGTGCAAATTATTTAATAAGTAACAAATTATTTTATATAATATGATCTTTTAACAACTTTGAGTTCTGACAGTCACATATAATTCACGATGTTCATACCAATTATAAGTTATTTTCTGCCATACGCATAATATTTTTTAAAAATATCCTCTCGATATTCCGACTATTTGAAATATGAAAAACAAGCTTTTCCAAAATAATTAACTGCACTTAGAGATAATTACTTCGTATACACAAGTAGATAAATGTTGACAAGTACAATTAACAACAGCAGGTGAGTTAATCCTCTGTTTATCAGTTTCTCGGACATCTGTGAATGTCGGTAAATGTCGGGTTTGTTGTCGGACATTCACCCCGTTTCACACACAATTCACCGACGTCGGATTTGAGTGATTTTCAACTGAATGCCTCTGTTTGTACTGTAACAGGTGGCTTTATGTCTGAAATTGAAACTTAAGAACCATTTTAAAGATTTGTGGTATATTTGAAACATAAAAATATGAAATATAACCTATTTCAGTTATTTTCTAATTTTGTCCTAAAAGGAGAAAATATTTTTGTCAAGGGAGATAATTTGGACACTAAAATATAACTAGAATAAGTTATTCAAAAAATAACTGATTTTGGTTGTGCCCCTGACTGACTTATCATATAGTGACTGTACAATAAGTTTGAAATATGAATAGGAGCCGAGAAATCTGTGACAGAAATAATTTACGGAGGGACAGACAAGATGAATGCAGTATAACCTCTCTCTACAGAGTGGGGATATAAAAATGTTATATTTATCAGTCAGGGGTATAACCTATCCAAGTTATCAAATGAAGTACTTTTGTGTAACTGATTTGAGTGATCATGTATTTTCAGCAATAACTTATTTAAGTTATCAAATGTTGATTTCTTGAAAATGTCCAACTTGGATTACAAATTTCTTTATGATAAAGATTTTTCTCAAACAAACCATAGTTTTTCCCATATGGTTTGGAATCTTAACTGTGTAATTATCTATCAATTATAAATGCGCAAAGAGAGGAAATACATGCGCCAACCCCCATAAAGATTGGACCCTTGGGAAATTAAATCTCAATTATCTTTGAAATGGTTCATCAAAATCAATTAGACAGACCATCATTAGATTGAGGTCAATTTGGACTACTTAATACATGTGTAATTATAGACTTAACTGTGACCAATAAGTAAGAATTTCAACAAACTGAATATAATGTAAAAAAGACTTCAATAACTGAATGAAGNATTTCGTCGAACAGGAAGTTCATATCCGACAAGACTCCACAAAGAACGTTCCATAAAACTAATCATATGGAGGCTAAATACAAATTTTGAAATCAATCCTTCCTGTAGAAGCTGAAAGAAATGTGACTAAAAATTCATGTTTTACTAATTTCGTACAAGTTTATATTTCGTCAAACAGGAAGTACATATCTGACAGGACTCAAAATGGGAAATTCCTTACGACTGATTATATAAAGGCTTCACCAAATTTTGAAATCCATCCCTAAAGCAAAAGTTGAGAAAAACGCAACGAAAAATGACGTTTCACTACATTTTGTAACTAAGTCCATTTCCTTAAATAGGAAGTGCACATCTGAAAGGACCCAAAATAAAATGTTCCTTTTTTTTGACACAGCATGTTTTTTTTTATGATAAAGTAATTATTCCTCTTTCCTTTGAAGGTTAGAACTCCTTTGCGCATAACCAGGAACCTATTGTGCAAAGCTTTTGAAGTAGGGCACCCTAGAGACATTAAATATCAATTAAAAAGTCATTACTTCCTCAAGAACAGGAAATAATTACCCTGGCCATTTGGTACTGATATTCTCTTCAAAATAGTATATAACAGGTGGCTTTATGTCTGAAATTGAAACTTAAGAACCATTTTAAAGATTTGTGGTAAATTTGAAACATAAAAATATGAAATATAACCTATTTCAGTTATTTTCTAATTTTGTCCTAAACAATGCTAAAAGGAGAAAATATTTTTGTCAAGGGAGATAATTGGACACTATATATATAACTAGAATAAGTTATTTAAAAAATAACTGATTTTGGTTGTGCCCCTGACTGACTTATCATATAGTGACTGTACAATAAGTTTGAAATATATCCCATGAATAGGAGCCGAGAAATCTGTGACAGAAATAATTTACGGAGGAACAGACAAGATGAATGCAGTATAACCACTCTCTACAGAGTGGGGATATAAAAATGTTATATTTATAGCAAACCTCAGAGAAAAGTGAATTTCCCTTCTTTTCATGTGTCTGTTCCTCTGCCTGTAAAACTAACATGTCCAGTTGTGCAGTTAACTCTGTGTTTTCCTCTCTACTTTTCTGTAAAATATATACAATGTAACTAAAGTAATTAATATTTTGATTCTTTTTTCCTCCCAACCCAAAATGTGACAGAAAGAACCTTTTTCTTACAATGTTACATATGCATTTTTGAACATGATAAGTTTACATTATAGACCAAATATCAAAACACAAATTTATATGGTAAGCTGAGTTTCTTTTTTCTTTGTTGTTAAGTTAGGGCAATCATCTACTCTGACAAACTATTGTATTGTACAAGAACTCTTCCTTCCTTAATGAATGTAGCTCTAGTTTTTCAATACCTACAACTCATACTGATGGTGCTTTATATTTGTGGAACAAAATTTTCGCAGCTACCAGTGTTAGATTTAATCAAGCTACATGTAGGTATAAATTCTCATGCTCATATGTCAACATGATTTTTGCTATAATTAATATCCCCAAAATAAACATGTAACAACCATACTGTACAATTATAATTCAAAAGTACAGAGTATCTACATGTAGGTATAAATTTTCATGCTTGCGTCAACATAATTTTTGCAATAATCAAAATTCACAAAATATATATGTAACAACCATACCATACAATTATAATTCAACAGTACAGAGTATCTACATGTGGGTATAAAACTTTCTTCTTATACCCACCAACTAAAAACTAAGTATTAAAAGCAAACACAATGAATATAGAATTTGTTTTTATAAAGAATTCAACTTGGCTGAACCATCGCTTTCATTTGCCCCCCCCCCCCCNACCACCACCAAATATATATAAAGACTGATGTAATATTGTTTTTCCTTTATACAAGTACTTCCTACTCATGTCAAATTTTCAAACTACATTGTGCATATTGGTTTTGTCTATTAAAAAGCATTAAATATTTTTTTGCTCACTAACTTCTGATTTTATTTTCATTTTATACTGCTTGAGCATTCTAATTAAATCAATTAAATCCCCTTTATTCTGTCATAATATGGTGAAACCTTACTTTATATCAAACTTATGAAACGTAAAGAGGTACTGTAAACCGGGAAATTTTGCAGTAGATTGACATGATTTTAGTTCGCGCAGTTTTGAATTCGCCCTGCCAAATTGTTTAAAATTGACTTTAATAATAGACAAGTATATTCGCCCCGTTTTATTTTCACGCTTGCATTCCAAACGTGAAAATCACGAAAATAAAACTGCTGCGTAAATTTCCTGGTTTACAGTATTTAATTTCCCCCCCCCACCCCCCGATTTTTAATCTCTAATATATCATAAACATGATAAACAAGACCATTTTTTTGTTATGTTTTTTTTCCCTTAAAAAAACTGCCCTTTTTATCTTCAAATTATAAGGCAGATTTATCTGAAATTCCTTTTTATTTCTAAAATAAGAAATGAACCTCCTTATACATTTTTGTATTTGATCATAGGATATAAATACAGAGTACTCGCCATGCTCATAAAGGTATTACATCAAAAACAGTGAGCATTTTGCCAAAATAGCAAGTATGTTAAATGAATAAAATTTCTTTATGAAAAAAAAATTGCTTATGTCGTGTTTTATCATGGGACATAACTTTGAATATTAAAAAAATAAAGGGCTATGCTGAGCACAGCATGTTTACCACTTAAATTTGAACAAGTGTAGTTCAAAGTGAATGTGGACACAGTTAAGAGCTTGAAACAGTAACTATATCAACACAATAAGGAAAATTACAGTTTTACATATTTTTAAAAATTGTAATTTTGGACCCTTTGACCCCTTAAAGCTAAAAAAAGGTAAGAGATTCACAAAATCCTTTGAAAGCTTAAAACAAGAGGAATTAGAAAAAATTCCATCAAATCCAATCAGAAATAGAGATTTTACATATTTCGGAAAATTACAATTTTGACCCCTTTGACCCCTTAAAACTCAGAAACGGCAAGAGCTACCAAAAATCTATTGCCATACTACTGAAAGCTTTTAACAAGAGGAACTTAAAAAAAATATCCCATCAAAATTCGAGGAAACATAAAAATTTTAGGTAATCTGCACATTTGCAATTTTGGCCCAATTTTGCCCCATATAGCTTAGAAAGGAAACAAGTTATCAAACTACTAAATGTTCAGCACTATTTAATTTTTCATAAGGAATCCATTGAAGAAACATAGGTAATCAACGATTATAAAGTTCGCCTTGTTGTGGCACTTTATCGCGGCAACCCAATTTTGCCTGGATGCTGACCTACCATCAGAGATGCATGCACGTGCAAGGTTAGATGATCCTACCATGTACAGTGACTGAGATATCAACTCGGACGTAAACTTGAATGTGACTGAGATCTGAACTCGGACGTAAACTTGAATGTTGGTCACTCAAGCAGAAAATATAGGTCAAAGTGACCATATTTTGCCTGGATACTGACCTACCACCAGAGATGCATGCACATGCACAGTTAGATTATTGTACTATGCATAGTAACTGAGATATGAACTAAAATGTAAATTTGAATGCAAGCCACTCAAGTGGAAAATATAGGTCAGAGAGACCTAATTTTCTTCCAGGCTGTGAGTTAACCCAAGATGCACCTGCATGCAAAGTTTGATGACCCTACACTGCATAGTTACTAAGATATATACCCAAATGCGGACACGGACGTGGACGCCGGGGGTACTCCAATAGTCCTCCTCAACTTCGTTGAGGCGAACTAAAAATGCATCAAAATTTAGGCAGAAATAAAAAAAAAAAATTCTTGAAATTCCCCACTTTTGGCCCCATCTATCTTAAGAACTGTACATGCGACATGAAAACATTTGGCACACTCCTGATTGGAAATTTTCCCAGCAGCAGACTGAAAGAAACCCCCTCATCATATGATAAATACATATGTAATAAAAATTCTACAGGCAAATATGTGAAAACTTTTGGCCCATTTTTAAAAAACAGGAGGGACCACAAAATCAAAAACCAATGACAGCCTGACTTTTGTGCCAAGGAACGTTGTATTAAAATTTCATAAGGATTGATCTATTGGAACTTAAGTTAATGACTAAAAAGAAAAGTGTCTACAGATGACAACAATGCCATACCATTAAACAACCACAAATTTTTTGCTGTCATATAAAAACAGAATTATTTTGAAATTATTGAGTCAAACATATAATACTATTTTCAAATCTACAATAATAAATACCGTTAACAGATTACAATATGATGAACACTCAATTTTTATGGACTCTAGCTCTTTCTCATATGTGGTAACAATATTTTTCAATCTGTCTACTTCCATTTTCAAGTCAAAAGCATCTGACTTTTCACTTCTAACCTGAGCTTTTAGTGTGCACTACAAAAAAAAAGAAATGATTCAGTATAAAAATTAATAGATTAAAATATCACAAATGTAAAAGTGGATGCTGTAAAAGGGCTTATTTTCCCAAATCAGATGAAAAAATCCAAGATCTCTAAAGTATATTTTTTATGGCAGTACAATGCAAAATCAATAACTTAACACAATTTCAGCCACAACAGCCTAGAGTATGTAAATGCCAACACATTATCAATACTCGAGATATAATGAATCTCTGTGGGTCCACTGAACAGTAATGTGACCAAGAAGTCAACGACAAGGTCAAGAGTCATCATTGTTGATGAAAAATAATCTTCAAGTGCCAAATACCCAGAGCCTACCTGAAAGAAGTTATCACTCGGAAAAAATTTTCAATTTTGAATTAAACACAGACATCAGTAAATATTTTGACAAAAACTTCAAGTAACAGTGAATTTCATGATATCCACCAATTTTTGCAATGATGTGAAATTTTAATAAGAAACTTTGGCCTCTGAACCCAAAATTCAATTTTGCCCAAATTTTGATACCAACAACTTACATACCAAGTCTGAAGACAGTGTCTTATTATTTCTTTCAAATGACATTTGTTGGAAATCTTTCAAGGACAGATGGACAGACTTAAACCTGAGACTATCACATAATACTTTTATACTTGTTGTGGTGGTATATAGATAAAACCATGATGCACATCTGCAAGTGAAGAATTCCTGAATTACAAGTAATAAGCCATTTAGGAGTTCACATCAAATTCCCACAAAAAGAAGGGTCCCATTGAAGTTCCATGATTATGATGATACTATTTATCCTTTTTTGCCAAAATTCTACATGAGGTTTTTTAAAATGTTTTTGCAAAAGTGGGGATTCAAACCCCAACCTAAACCCTTTTGAGTTTGTATATGGAGTTGCAAATTATGGATGCACACTATTAAGATTTCAGCAAACTAAAAATGACAAAGTTCAATAATGTAAACTTATATTACAGTTATATCAAATATGGCTGAAATAAAATAGATGGACTGACCTTACTCCATAGGAGGGCAGCAGACGGTGATGCAGAAAACTAAATGATATACTTTTGTATCAATCTTGCACTATGTGCAAATTCACAAAACCGAAATGGTGGATTAATGAATAAGGCAGAATAAAAAAAATCTGTTTTTTCCGGTGACCGACCGACCCTAGATTTTTGGGGCTAAAAATGCCTACACTAAAGTTTTTTTGGCAATTTTTAAAGAAGCACTGTTTAAGTCCAGAAGTTCCTCTCTATATGTCTATGTAAAAGTTTTGGAAAAATAAAAAAAATGCCTACCTACCGACCATAATTTTGAAGAATATGTTACCGGAAACACAGGTATTTTTTTAGGCCTAAATTGCATCAAGATAGTGCATTCCAACTGGTTTTATGGGAAAATATTATGCAGCTACCAAAAAAATCCAGACTAAATCATCCATCCCATATTTGGGGGATATAACTTACGATACAATTCATTCTAATGACAACATATAACTTGTATGGTACTTGTCAAAAATAGAAAGTTTACTGGAACGAAAACATACTATCTCTTCTTGTAGCTGTTCAAATTCTTCCTCTTTATTGGGTGCCATGGTTTCATTACAATCAACCTTTGACCTATCAAAGTCCTTACTACAATGCTGGCTTTCTACTATAACTTTCTCTAACTCTGTGATTCTCTCTTGATGTTGTTTCTCAGTCTGTTGTGCTGCGTCTAATTCAAGACATAAACAACTGATCTAAAAAGAAAAGGATTGACACTAAATTTGCAAATTCTATACTTTAGTTCTTAACTAGTCCCATATTAACAAATTATTCCCCTATCATTAAATGACCATCTGATACAAATCTTAATTATTATGTCATAACCTTATTTGTATCATGATACATGAATATAGAATAATGGAATTTTTACTCCTGATGTGTAGGATATTTTCGAAAATGTTGGACAAGACCCTTGAAGGCGAGTCCACTATTGGAGACAATATGCATATTTATATTAGAAATGAAACTTCTATTTTTCTTTACAAAAACTGGATTCAATTAAACAAAATTTGAAAAGTAACAATAACTTTTCTAGAAATCATGATGTACATTTGTACATACTGAAGAAACTGATTATTTTGTAATTTATTCATAAGATGTTGACAAAGTAGGCAGGGCTCAATATTCTTTTTTTTTTTGCATTCAGACAGTAGCAAATACAGAATATATTAGCCTTAAGATTAAAGGAAACTTATACAAATTACCAATAAATTTGTTTATTTGTTTATTATGTCACCCCAGACGTAGTCAGGGTGACATGTTGTTATTCTACGTTTCTTCTCCTCCTTATTATTCTTCTTCTTCCACAAATTTTGTCTGATCGCTTATTTTTAAGTTGATTTCAAACATTGCACACAGTTGCATCACAATCTGAAGTTTTTCAAAAAGGTTTGAAAATTTTCAAAATGGCCATCTAAATACGTCAAAATTTCAACATTGTGGAATTTCAACGAAAATTGATTTCTGGATAGATTTGGGGTCTATGAATAAGGTGGAATCGTCGAATTGATGGTCTGGGAACACATCGGCTATTGCTTGCAATTGCAAATCTAGTTGTCTCTCTATTTAGAATTGAAGATTCAATATCATAGTATCCTCTACACAGAGACAGGCAATTCATGAAAGTAACAAATCATGTTATTAAGCATGTTAAGTAAGGGCTTTTGAGATATAAAATCGACAAGAACCCACAAGATTTTCATTTTCTGCTTTCCGACTCTGGTACATCCTTTTTTAATGGAATAGCCCTAAGTTTTCATAATGTAAAGATCACTAAAGAGAATTTATTTTTAAATGAATTCAGATTTTAGTGTTTTTCATCTGAGCTTGTTTTAAGCTTTCTTTTTTGCCCTTGTTGGGACAGTCAGTTCTGCAACAGATTACCATGCAATGCAACACAGGCGATTTTTTATACCATGTATTACCAGAGATGTTTATGATAATATCACTCCTGACAAAATGTCTGACACAAGTCTGCATTCCAGCAGGAAGTTAACAGTATTTTGAGAACTCTGTCTGTACAAGATAAACATATTGTATACAATAACTCATGACTACTTAAAGCTTTAACTCATGATCACTACTCATCTGTATATAAAAACTTAACATGGTGCTGCTTTTGTTCTTTCTGATATCTTATTATTTTTGAATTAACTGCCATTTTTCACCACATAATGAGCTTTAATACAGATTGACAGCAACAGTAAACTAAATATTATAACAGCTTGAAAGATACGCATTTTAAACATGTCTGAATTGCTAAAAAAAAAAAAAAAAAAANAGGGAATGCGAAATTAAAACCCGGACTTAAGCTTGTGCCAACAAACATCATACTAAAATTTGATAACAATCCGTTCACTAGAACTAAAGTTATGCTGTCCACAGACGCCGACACCGACGCCAGCGCCATACCATAATACGACAGCAAAATTTTTGCGGTCGTATAAAAAAAGGTTATGAATTTTTCAGCTTAGAATTTTGACAACAATCACACATTTTTTTCTAGTTTGGATAAAATTTACTTCACAAACAAAAAAACAAACCTTTTCTTTCAATTCAAGCTCTCTTGCTTTAAATTCCTCATCACATTTCTTCAGTTCATCCTTACTGGTTCCCTGTTCTAATTGTTGCAGTTCCTCTTTATACCATTCTTCCTTGTTTTTATATTCCTCTACCTGGAACCTTAGCCTGTAATTTTCTTGCATAAGTTCCTGAAAACAGAGTCTGAATTGTAAGTACACTGTATTTATCTGTCTATCAGCATGCAGTACATAATTAACATACATTAAAAAAACATGCATGTATAATTTCTAAAATCAAAACTTGCATAAATGTACATTTTAAAATAATGAAAATTGACCGGTGAATATTCTTGATTTCCAATCAAAATATAATGTTCACATCAAAAGTGAAAGAAAAATAGTAGTAAGAGTGTGTTGTGCAATACGATTTTACTCTACCTAATCAAATAAACCCTTTTAAATAGCCAAATACATACACTGGTATGCATACAAATGTATGTACATTGTACTCTCAAGAGAATGCCGTTTTTCTGCCAGTCAAATTCATCGCTGCCAACCATTTTTTCACTCAATTAATAACCATCTAGTGTCTACTTGATTTTTAGTAATTTGTGTCTGTTTCCAGTAATCATCAATAAATAATTCAATATAAAAATGTGTCCCCTTACCATGCTTACCTAACTCACCTGTTGATGTAGAGTAGGTAGGTAGGATTTTGATGCCCCGCCTACGATAGTAGGGGGGCATATAGTGTTCAGGTCTGTCCGTCCCTTCGTCTGTTTGTCTGTCCCAAGTTAGGTTTACCCTGAGGTTGAAGTTTTTTCTCTGTGAAGGATGTATGCTATTATGATGAAACTTTATATAAATACACATTAGGGTATGATTAAACAAAAATCATAATAAAAATTTATCCTGGCTAACAACTTCATGCTTCACTGATCACGGAAAAAAGGGTGTAGTATGAGGTTTACCCTAAGGTTGAAGTTTTTTACTTGTGAAGGATGTATGTTATTATCATGAAACTTTGTATAAATGCACATTAGGGTATAATTAAACAAAAATCATAATAAAAATTTATCCCAGCTACCAACTTCATGCTTCACTGATCATGGAAAAAAGGGGGTATTATAAGGTTTACCATAAGGTTTAAGTTTTTTTTCTGTGAAAGAAGTATGTTATTATCATGATACTTTGTATAAATACACATTAGGGTATTATTAAACAAAAATCGTAATAAAAATTTATCCTGGCTACCAACTTCATGCTTCACTGATCATGGAAAAAAGGGGGGTATTATAAGGTTTACCATAAGGTTTAAGTTTTTTTTTCTGTGAAAGAAGTATGTTATTATCATGATACTTTGTATAAATACACATTAGGGTATAATTAAACAAAAATCGTAATAAAAATTTATCCTGGCTACCAACTTCATGCTTCACTGATCATGGAAAAAAGGGGG
>MJUU01042102.1:38607-51867 GCA_002080025.1 Modiolus philippinarum | reverse complement strand
GAAAATCAAATGGTCGTCCCCTTACTTCTGTGTAGTATTCTGACCGTGACACAAACCCTGTTTCTATTCTATTCTCGTTTCGATTAATTTCAACTTTACTGTATTCATGGAAAATAAAACAAACATTCTCCTCATATCTGCATGCATTCCTTGTCTGCTTTAAATAGTCTATTAAATTCCAAACAACCGGTAGCAATTTCAATGATTAAATTGTCTTTTCTGGAACACTTGGAAGAAATGGCCAACCTTGACACTCCATTATTATTTTAGTACTGCGGATAACAATACATTAAAAGAAAAAAGGAGTGGGTAAATGGAATGCACTTTTACCTTGGCAATGTAAGCTTGCCTTTAATTGAACATAAAACTTAATTACTACTCACACTTCGTCTGAGGAAACTTAATTATACCAGGACATGACAAATTTGGCATTGATAACACAAAATTACATAACAGGGAAGATATTTACTGTAATATTTCATATATGAATTATGACTGTTCGAACGTATACCTCTCAAAACAATATCTTTATATTTCTGTACGATACGAATGCATAGGCAACAAGCCGAACGGATATAAATAAATTTACGAGTCCTTAAAATGGCGACATACGCAGAGATGTTAAAACAAGAGAGGGAAGCATTCCTAAACGACAGCTAATCCCTTGTTGTTGTTTCTTTGTTGTGCGAGTACTCTTCTTTGCAAGTTGTTGTTCTCGATATCTGGACTGTTAAACAAACTTTAACCTTAGCCAGTCGTATAAGAAATTTAGGTTAAGGCACATAGGTTAAGGTGACTGACCAGAATACTATCATGTAAGCGTTGCAGTATCTTAGATCTGGACTAGTACATAAACTTAAATTGAGTCACTCATGCATGCGTGTATTTACTCCATATCCTTATAGTGTTTAAATGAAAGGAAGATAACAGGAAACACTTACAATGGCCGAACATTACAATCACATGTCACAATCAACCAGGGAACTGCACAAGAAAAACAACAAAATGACACAAGACAAACATAGATAACGATAGGAACTCGGGATAGTACCTAATTATAAAGTACCTAATTGCTGCAGAAGACTCGTACACATCCCAGATGTATCAACTGACAAACTACCATCCCTATACAAGCTTCAATATCTGAGATCTAGAATGTCACACAAACTTTGATCTAAATGTCTGGTGTGTAAGATTCTAATCAAATTTATTGAGGCGCTTCAAGATGCATCTATTGAAAAAAATATGATCCCTGTACGAGTTGTAGTGTCATAGACCTAGACTCTCACAAAAATTCGAAGGTCGCTTGCCGTTCAACGATTTTCGACACTATCTAAATAATCATATTAGTTGGTTCAATGCATGATAACTTATAATAGCTATCATGCGTGGTTGCTGTGAAAAATGCGACGAACATATGTGTGACGGACGGATGGAATGACAGAGTGACGAATTGACGGACGGTCAAAGGTAAAACAGTATAAAAATCAAATAGAGAGGCATAAATATGAGTAAACATTCAAATATGTACAATTTTATGAATTTCTGTGAAAAAAATGATAAAAACATTTTTACATTAATTAATTCATAACACCAGTCACATAGCATTCCATGTTTCTGACAAAATAATTTACAAAGATACTATCGAACATAAAAAAATGTATGCCTCGAAGCTTTTTGTTATTTTTTTATTGCAATATTTTTTCTATTACTTTAATATCATAGCCATTAATTTTGATCTATTATAGCACTTCCATTTTTTATTCAAATGTCATGTAAACATTCATTATATTACATCGACATTGATTAATCAGTACTTTTCTACAGATAAGAAAGGAGTGGTAAAATTAAAGTTATATGCGTTTTGTTTCTTTCAAATTCCAATTTGATAATCAATTTGTTTATCACGCACACATGAATGATGAGATACTTAGATTTAACTTTGTTAGTAATGCTTGTGGTAACGATCTGTGAATACTTCAGTGATTACAAAAGCTTTTCAAAAATTTAACCTTGGTACTGTGCGAGGTTTACAGAAGTAACACGTACCATGGCTTTTAATTGGTTTTGTCTCAGGGTTAGAAAATGACATCAACCAATCGGCTACTTAAGGTGTCTGCAGGGTATTAATTTCCTATTATAGAATTTTGCAATTTTTTCTGTGAAGAAACATAATTGTATTATTGTTCAAAATGTAACATAAAATTTGGGGGTCACCGTGCATTTAGGCGCAAAATCTGAAATTGAAAATTTCCGGATTTTACATAGAAATGATAGGGAAAATGATCATATGAGAGAATAGTTTGGATAATCTAATATAGAATTTTTTCATACTTTGCATGTGTTTAATTATCATTGTGTAGTTGACATATAAAAAATAAAAATTAGGGGTCACCGTTGAAATAAGAGAGAAAAACTGCAAATTTTTAATTTCTCTAGTAATATCTTTGTACAATATTTTATCAAATAATCTCCCTTGAATAATTTCTGTGTTCTCTAAATCCAGCAACAGATTTAAAGATCATGCGTTTTTATCTCATGTTTTTGTAATGAAAATGTAATAAAAATTATTAGGAATATAAATTTTAAATACATTTGAACTTTCGTTTGATTTTAAATAACTATTTTGTTAAATTTCTTAATGAATGAAACCTAAATGAACAATTATTAGAAAAAAAAATGGCGGAATAATACTACTGAGACACCTTAACAGACGTTTCAAAAAACGTATGCCTCACTCAGGAGTGCTGTTAACAGAGCAGGACATGCTTACCCTTCCGGAGCACCTGATTTCACTCTGTTTCATGGGAGTTCACACTGTGAGTGTCTTGGTTTTGAATGTTGTGTTTTTTGTTTATGTGCTCTGTGGCTGTCCGGTGTCGTTGTTTTGTGTGTTCTCGTTTTTGCCATGTCTTTGGACTTCAATTTTTGTAAATGCCACTCCTTCGTTCCTTTGGTATTCTGCTGTTGCTGTTTTAAACGACGAGGTATGATATACTTAGCTCTGTGCAAAACAACAATTGAATCCCACTTACAGTTTCAGAAAAAAATTGTGACGAAAAATTCCATATATTGTACACCGATGAAAAACAATGACATCTCGGCAAACAGGAAGTTCTTATAGCGTAACCTTGAAATCGGAATACACGATAGATTGGACTATGAGGAAGCTCTGTACAAAACAACAACTGAATCCCACTTACAGTTTTAGAAAAAAATTGTGACTGTGACGAAAAATTCCATATTGTTCAAAAATGAAAAATAATGATGTCTCGGCAAAGAGGAAGTGCTTATGGTGTAACCTTGAAATCAGAATACACGATAGATTGGACCATAAGGAAGCTCTATGCATAAAAACAATTGAATCCCACTTACAGTTTCGGACAAAAATGTGACGAAAAATTCCATATGCTGTACAACAATAAAAAAAAAAACAATGAAGTCTCGGCAAACAGGAAGTACTTATGCAGTAACCTTGAAATCTGCATATACACATCAGACCATCATGAGAAAGTTTTTGCCAAAATATGATTTCATTCTATAAAGTAGTTGCTGAGAAAAGTGTGGTTACGGACAGACGAACAAACGAACGAACGGACGAACGAACGAATGAACAGAGGTGAACCAGTATACCCCCACTACTATGTAGCGGGGTGTAATTAATGGCGCCTTCCTATACCCACCGTTAATTTATTTAGCCACTATTAAAGACAAAGTATTGATATTAATTTCTGTGAAATTATGCAATAGAAAGTGAGACTTGTTTAGGGGGGGTCCGAATATCCTATATACCAGTAAGTCTGGACTAAAATATCCCTTTGAAGATTGAAGATACCCCATCAATCATTGAAATATCCCGTTTTTCATTGTCAAAATATCACATATCCCAATACATTTTGTCTCAAATATCCCAAAATCACATTAACAGAAGTGGTAAATATCCCGTATCCCAATATACCCTAAACAAGCATCGAAAGTGCATGCTTTATACCAATAATTAGCAAGCAAATAAAGTTTAAAGTAAGTGAGAACCGAACCGTCAATCAAAAGAACGAATAATCCATGGACAATGGCAACATCGGACACACTAAGAAAAAACAAGGACACCACTTAAGGATGTAGTAAGGTGAAATTTTATAAATCTACGATTTTAACTTGATACCCTAAACGGAAAGAGTATTGTTAGAGGAATGAAGTAAGCTGAAAATATTGATGGGCCTTGCTTTCGAGATTTTTCACATTTTAAAAAATGGCGGGAAAGGCTCTCTTGGACTTTTACCTTAGTACAGCATGGACACAATATTGATTTGTTTCACATGGAAGGAAAATCTGCAATCTAATAAAATCTTGCTTACTGACTTAAAATGAGCTTCTGAAATTTTTGATGACTAGAAAATTTGGTGTAATTGGGCAAAATATTTTACATAGTTATTCTGGATAAAATCAGAGAAATCCGAATGACTTTTACAAATTGCAAAAACCTCCCCTTACTACATCCTTAAGTATGGGACAAACTAGCAAAATGAAGACACACATATAGATGAACAACACGGACCAAATAAAAACCATGTTCAAAGTGATACATGATCGACATCAACAGGATTACAAAAATAAACACTTTTTTACAAACAAAAAAATTCAAAAGTGGAAAACTGGCAAAAACAAACCGATTAACATTATGGTTATCATCTAATCAAAATTCTCTAAACCTTTCATCAAATGCAATTCCTTTATGAGGAGCTGTAACCATTCATAAATAACATCATCCATTTATGATTATGCATACCACTATAAAAAACGTTAAAATATACAATGAGCATTTTCATTGAGAAAAATGAAGTTTAGACCACGTCACATTCACTTTTCATTTGAATGAATAGTTTGCATGTTTAATAAAGCACATAAAAAAGGTTTGTTTTCAGAGGTCCCCGAAGGTATTCACCAGCTCAATAGTCAGACTTGTCTGACATGAAAATTTTACCTTGCATTTTATAGAAATTTACCGTTTTTATCAAAATTCTAACCACTTAAAAATACTGAGGCTTCATTCCGTGTATGGCGCTCGGTAGATGTCCTTAGAACTGGATTTGGCTTCCTATATCGAATTTTTTGGTAATTAGTACTTCTTTTTGGACAACTTTTGGATCATGGCTTTCCATATTATTTGATTTTAATGCTGCTGATGAGAGATTACTCCTTGAAACACGTAAACAACATAACGAAATTAACTGTTTTTTTTTATGTAATTTTGGTATTTTTTGTATTTGTAATATTTGGGTGGCAATAGTTCAATATGTATTCAAAAGTCGAACCTATTCGCAAAGGTGCATTGACTAAGGAAACGTCAATTGCAAATCTCGCGTAAATTCCTTAAAATAAGAAAATAGAATGCAAAAATATCTAAATCACAATATTTCCTTCAAATAATCTTTAAATTCTATTAATGAGGTAGATGTTTCTAAAATTAATGCTTTAGTATATACACGTAATATGTAGAAAAGTGTTACAAAATCTGTAGTACTAAAGAAAGTATCTGCTAAAGCAAAACCAAGAGTTGATGGTATAAATCCTCTGGCATATTCCACCATCCATGTTCCTTGTTCCCACTGTACAGCTGTTACTTCTCCCCACTCATGAAATACTGTATCACCTAGAAAAATATGTTGATTTATTTTTCTTAATGCCTAACAAACAATAACTGACCTATATTTAGAGAGATCATTATATTTAAGTTCACTACGATTTCCAAGATGATCGTTCCTGTCTGTGAAACCACCTGATGGTAGTGATCGAAGATACACACGCGATAATCTGTGGTAACTTTTATACATAATTTTCGGTAAACATTTTTTGTTGACATGTCACATATTAACAATAAATATTAAACAGTTTTCCATTGCCATTCCGTGTTCATTTTTCAGAAAATAATAATATGCTAAAAGCATTGTATTTCGGTCCGAACTGTAATTCAAGATTCTTTTTAGCTAACTTGGCTATGCCAGGGTGAGCTTTTGCCATCACTTTGCGTCCGTCGTCCGTCCGTCCGTCGTAAACTTTTCATTCAAAGATCTTCTCCTCTGAAACTACTGGGCCAATTGGCACCAAAGTTAGCCACAATAGTCCTCGGGTGGTCCCTTACAAAAAAGGTGTTTTTTAGGTCCGCGCGATTTCCAAGATGGCCGCAAGCGGGAAACATAGTTTTAACATTGGACCCTATGGGAAAACACTTTCAAAGATCTTCATACTGAAAATACTGAGCCAATTGCAACCAAACTTGGCCACAATAGTCATTGGGTGGTCCCTTACAAAAAAGGTGTTTTTTAGGGTTCGCACGATTTCCAAGATGGCCACCAGCGGGAAACATAGTTTGAACATTGGACCCTATGGGAAAACACTTTCAAATGTCTTCTTCTCTGAAACTACTGAGCCAATTGTAACCAAACTTGCCCACAATAGTCCTTCGGTGGCCCCTTACAAAAAAGGTGTTTTTCAGGTCAGGGCGATATTCAAGATGGCCGCCAGCGGGAAACATAGGTTTAACATTGGACCCTATGGGAAAACACTTTCAAAGATCTTCTTCTCTGAAACTACTGAGCCAATTGGAACAAAACTTGGCCGCAATAGTTAATGAATGGTCCCTTGCAAAAAGGTGTTTTTCAGGTGAGCGCGATATCCAACATGGCGATATCCAACATACAAAAAAGGTGTTTTTCAGGTCAGGGCGATATTCAAGTTGGCCGCTAGAGGGGAACATAGTTTAACATTGGACCCTATGGGAAAACATTTTCAAAGATCTTCTTCTCTGAAACTACTGAGCCAATTGGTATCAAACTTGGCCACAATAGTCCTTTGGTGGTCCCTTACAAAAAAGGTGTTGTTCAGGATCGCGCAATTTCCAAGATGGCCACCAGCGGGGAAAATAGTTTTAACATCGGACCCTATGGGAAAACACTTTTAAAGATCTTCTTCTCTGAAACTACTGCACCAATTGGAACCAAACTTGACCACAATAGTCCTTGGATGGTCCCTTACAAAAAAAGTGTTTTTCAGGTCAGGGCGATATTCAAGATGGCCGCCAGCGGGAAACATAGGTTTAACATTGGACCCTATGGGAAAACACTTTGAAAGATCTTCTTCTCTGAAACTACTGAGCCAATTGGAACAAAACTTGGCCGCAATAGTTAATGAATGGTCCCTTGCAGAAAGGTGTTTTTCAGGTGAGCGCGATATCCAACATGGCGGCCAGCGGGGATCTTAGTTTTTACATTGGACCCTATGGGAAAACACGTTTAAAGATCTCCTCTTAAACTACTTAGCTTATGGAACCAAACTTGGTCAAAATAGTCTTTATGTGGACCCCTGAAAAGAAAACTGTTTTTTTTTAGGTTCACACTTTATCCAAGATTACTGCCAGCAGGGAACATAGTTTAACATTGGACCCCATGGGAAACACTAACAGAGGATTTCTCTCCTTTAACTAATAAGGGATATTGGATTTATATCTTAACTATATATATGGGCTCTTTAACATAAAATGTCTATGTTAATCAAGGACCAGGTGAGCGATACAGGCTCTTGAGAGCCTCTTGTTTTTATATTTCGAAATGGTATGAGCAATTCTTTTCATTCTTTACGACTTTTCAGTAGAAATTGATGTTGTATCGCTACCGGAAACTACAGCAATAGAAGAAGAGGTTTAGCGCACCATAAAACCGGTCTATCCTACTGCCAGACAAAAGTCAGAACCATTGCAGTACATTGTACAATTTTCATGGTGTTTCTGCGCCTACTTTGTTTTTTGCCCTTTTTATTTCTGCTCTTTACAATTCTGTGCAGTAATTCCGTTATTATCCTTATCAATATCACTATAGATCTTTATCATTTTGTATTATAATGTTGACACATTAGTAGATATTAGCCCAATCACTTGGTATAAAATATGATAATAATTGCAATTATCGGTCTTTTATCTTAATGGTTTGTTTCATAACCATAAGAATAAGGTACATTTAAACAGATCAAAATATGCAAATGTGTGTTATTTTTTGCCATGATATAGAAGACAGGAATGGTCATTTTCAGGAATTAGTATATGTTATATTTTGTCAAATGTCACTACGTCACCACCATTTGACGGTTACAATGTTTTTGTTCACAGTATGGGAATTGAAGTTCTTGAGTAGATCCCGAGTTTTTTCACCGAACTGATTTTAGTTTTGTCTTCACTGAAAATGTTTGTGGTGCAGATATGTTCTTGAAATTGACTTTCTACATGAGTAAATAAAGCACTCTGGTACTGCTTGGGTGTAAGTGAAGTAATTGTCTTAGGGTTACAAAATGACCTACAGCACATACCTTTCAACACCATATATATTCTAGTGGGCTGATTGACAGGTGCAACGTTGGAGCAGATTACTAAATACCGAGGTTACTGTAAATTTACTTTCTGCATATGCGCATTTCGACAACTTATGTCTCTTCAGTGCAGATAAGATCTAAACGTTTGGAAGACCTTATACTCAAAGATATTAAAAAAACTGATAGAGAACAAATAACCAATATGATCTAAATGTAAAGCCAAAATTAGCGAAGGACAGAGCTATGCATGAGGGAAATACTCCTTAGTTTTCAACAAAATGTATGCATTTTTTTTGTAATTTCAAGATGTTATTCTGACAACCTGTTTATGGTGCCCACATCTCAGGATTTTATTACGCCAATTTTTTTTACGATTGACTCGATGAGCGCCCTGTGGTTGTATATATGTTGTGATTGTCTGCTGTTGGTCTTTTTGTCGGGCAACAAATGAGAGCGATTGCAAGAACACTTTGCCAGTTAATTGTATGTTTACTGACTCCCGCATCCATGACATGAAAAAGATGAATGTAGCGTTGCTCGAAATCTAGCAAACTGATGCCAGGGGCCGTCTTGAACTCACTGTGAGGTATGAGCAAAGCTCATTGTTGAATGCCTCATTGTGACTTCAAGATGAAGAACATCAATAAAAGCGTTGTTCAATTGCTTGGTTTTACTATGTATTTGTAGAGACTTTGTCTTATGTGCATTTACTCCATATCCCTTCATTGATTACAGTCATGTACGGTACCCGACCGAAGCACCTGAAAATATCTCCAATTTTGCTGTTTCACACCACTAGTATTTCAATTTTGTGGCCTTCAGACAGTTCATTTTTGTTTATTTTATTTTGTTTAGACGTGGTCATGTTTTCACTGTGTGTTACATCTGAATGTTTTGGGATTTTAGATTTTCCTGTACTCTCATTCGCTTTGGTATTCGTTGCCGATGTATTCAAATCAGGTTGAAAAGAGACTGAAATATATTCTATTTTATGCTGATGAATCTGTGTCCTGAATTGACATTGTTGTATGTTTTAGACCTTGTTTTATTTTTTTGACTTTCGGCTCTCAACAACTCTGTTTTTGTAATACCCCTATTTGCTCCCCTATCAATATTTGAGCTGTTTGGTCCTTCCAAATGCATTAAACGAGATAAAGGTACCGAGTTAAGATTGCCTTTTATTACGGAATTTGTTATTTAATCATTGTATGTACCTCAGAAACTTATTTGTATTCCTCTACACTCATAATGTACATAAGTCCTTGCCGGTCATAAAATATCTTGATTTAGTCTACCCTCGAATGGATATGATTTGTCAGGGTTTAGTTTACGCAACGGAATTAAAAATCATTATTTGTTATGTGTACGAAGTCCAAACATGCAGAACGAAAGAGTTCATAGTTAATTTTTGAATTGACCAGGACTGCCTGTGGAATCACCTGATTGTGCCCATCTTGAATGAGGATGTCTAATAACGCTATGGTTTACATGATAGTGCCAATATATAACATATTACCAAAACTGCCGAACCATTTGGCATAGGAATACTATATAAAATGTATCTTTTATGCATATGACAATGTATACCGACAATTCTTTTGTTATTTGCATATTTTGGTTACCATCGCAATGCTAATGGACTGGCTGTAATATTCCCAAACAAACTGCAGTAAGCGTTGAGGATCAGGACTAGTTCAGAAAGCTTAAAGATGATGTCTGCTTTATATAAGGATAAGCTCTTCTGTTTAAAAAGTGTTCAGAGCTACCATAGTGTCATTGATAGGAATGTTTGTATAGAGGGCAGTGGCTTCCATAGTGAAGTCAGAAATCAGTATTTTCAAGCTGAAAACTCAATACAATAGAGAGCATGTGTAGTGTCCCTTATTCATGTTTGTAGATTTTCCGAAACTGGAATAAAATATGATTAAGAAAACAGAAAAGTTGGAGAGCTACATTTGTACAAGCTTAAGCCATCGATCTACCACGATTTCAACAATTTTCTGATTTTCTTTTGTAGAGTCGGTTGTACGATTTTAGTAGAAATGGATCCGAAGGTTTAAAGTCCCCTTCAGCGATATAACACAGAGAGTCCAAGAAATCACGGCGCCCCATTTGTCTGCAGCTATAATAACTTTATCAGTGAGTTCTTTTAGATGCCAAAATGTGGTCTTTTCATCTTGATTCAAGTTCTGCCTTTTCGGAATATGGACTCGATATTGTCAATTTGACTGAGACACGACCAAGGCTAACCTTGCAGTACAGGAAACAAAGATGCTTTAGACACAAAATCTGATTTGGTGCCGTGAAATTAAGAATACGACATTGATTTCAACTAATTGTTCCAAATCTTGTTCTTTGCCATGCAAATTATTATAAGGTTGAATGTCGTTATTTCAAAATGAATGTAGGAATTGGGTAGTCGGAACAAAATTGAGCCTTATAGAAGAGGACTATTTTTCAGAATCAATTTGATTTCTTCTAAATCATCTTTACTGGAGTGTCAATTGTTGTAACTGGAAAAATCCACGTATAGCCATCGGAGATAGCTGCAGCATTTTTTTTGTTGTTGTTTGCCATGAAAAAGGAAATTGAACAGGTCTTTGTTGAGAATACGGGTCTGATCGATAATGTTAGTGGGCACAACGAGTACAGCTGATTTTTGCTGAGGATCTATTTTAAAATATGATCAAATGCATAATTATGTATATATTTTGGATAGATGTCAAACTACTTTTCATTTATAAATAAGATGCCTTGTTAGTGATTTATGTTGAAAATACTGTTCATAGCCCTCATGTCAGCAATTACAAGAAACATATGGATTAAATATGGTTTAAAGTGGGTTTATGGATTACATTAAGTAAAGAAAAGTCACTCAAAGCTTTTTAGATTTTATTTGTCTGAAGGCGAGTTGATCTTGTTTATATATGAATTAAACCCTAAAAATGTGAATCCTATAATCATGTAAAAAGTAAGAATTTATAAGACTTTTATACTGCGAAGATTAAGCACGTAAAAAGAGGCACGTGTTTTGTTGATTCGTCTACTTTAAAAATCTGTGTCTTTTTTGTCATGCTAATAGAACGATATGATACTTTGTTTAGAATTCATTGCTGAAATTCTAGTTTTGCAGTGGAAAAACTTAGATAAGTCTGATTTATTGTTGTTTACATTGAACTTGAAATTAGCTGGAGATATTTTAATTCTAATAAGAGAATTTTCACTCGAAAAGCTACATCCTAAATTGACCTAGATGTATTGTTCACTATAATGCCTTTTAACTTTTGTTCCCTTTCAGTCTGCATGGCGTCGTTTTTTCTTCGAAATGTTTTCATCGATATCCAAATTGTTAAAATTGGCGTATGCGAGTTAAAATCTTGTTGTTTTATCACAACAGGTGTATTTTCTTTTGTCAGTTTTTCCTTTCTACAGAGTCCACAGGATATGTAGGATTCATGTTTTAAATTATTAGCGAGATCCGTGATATGTTGGTTAAGTTGCTGCAGCTCCACAACAAATACTGTAATGTAAACATTCTGAATTGTTACGTAATTTACGTTCTCCATAAATCAAAATATTTTGGTGTACGCTCTCCCCACAATGCTTTAGTCTCTGAAACGGCGAATTCCGGTTACCGTAGTAAAGTCATATCCGGTAGAGAAAAAACAAACTTTAGTTTTAATGATCTTTTGTCATCTGGGAAATAGATATCCCATAGCGGTCCACAAAATCATGATGTGATGACTTCAAGTTATGGGTAACATATAACAAAATAACGATGTCAGTATTTAACACCGTTCCCGAATTAAAATTTTAATGTCAATCGCGTGCCATGCTTATTATACTTTATCGATGCAGCCCGTCTGAATTGATATAGGAGATATACAAGATTATTTTTGGAGTTGTATAAAAAGGGTAAAACAAATTTATCGAACAGTTTTGCTTTGACCCGAAATCCAAAAGAGAAATAGACATAAAGTATGTGCTAATCCATAAGAAATATTGTAAACCGCAATCATCAGACTTGGTACATGCATTCGAAAAGAAATAATGGTTAAAGCGGGTTATATTGGAATAAAACCTCCCCTGTTATAATAGCATCTCAACAGCTATTGCCATTGAAAGGTTGTCTGCAATGAAAAGAAATGTTAATCCCAGTATCTTAGACTTGATAATTAGAAAGCTACGCTTTCATGTACGTATTGAAATACCCAATAAATACGCTCTAGGAAGTTCCTGATGTACACAATACATACCTGGTTTGAACATTTTACTCTGCAATTCCCCTTCTTTCCATTGTCTGAATGAACCGGTCAATATTGTGTCGGATATATTTGCCCAGTATCTACCTGTCGAGAGACAACAAATATAAACTAATCACAATAAAGTTTATGTTGTATATCCTTCAATATATCACCGTAAAGATGTGCATTGTTGTAAAGCACTGACTGACATGACACTGAAAGCATATCTAAGAACTTTTAGGCCTTGTGGAATTCAAAACAACGGGATTTATTGTGTAACTATTAAGTCTATAACATAATCTCTGTATTTGATAGTGTCATGTGCAGCTTAGAATAAATATCTTGACGTTGTCTACAAAGTCAGTTAGTGTTCTTGTTTTTCAATCCTTTACCATCAACTTGTTTTAATTTGTTTAATTATAACATTTTACAATTCTGGTAATATGAAACAGTGATGCAGTATTATAGTACAAGAACAATCGTATTTGCAGTTGGATTCATATGCTGTTCCATGGAACAGCTCCATGCTACAACCGGTTTTCATCTTGAAATCCCAATAAAACTTGCATAAGCATGTCAGTTAACTGTTAGTAGTCTCTTGTGATTTCATGTTTTTGTCCGTATATTTAGTTCTTTCAGTTTCATTTTTCACAATTGA
>MJUU01042102.1:27292-38584 GCA_002080025.1 Modiolus philippinarum | reverse complement strand
TTTTTTTTTATTTATCACATTGGCTGTAGGGGGAAGGTTTGGATCCAATAAAACTAGTTTAACCCCGCCGCAGCAGGTTTGCGCCTGTCTTAAGTCAGGAATTTATTAAGCCTTTGTGTGTCTTGTCCTTTTTCTAGTTAGTTTACTTTATGTCTATAGGAGTCTAGGATGATGTTTATTTCGCTGGACTTGATTGCTCTTTGTTCAGGGGCCGACTCCGACCTGCCGTTGGGTGTGGGGTTTTCTCATTAAAGATCTTATGGTGGCTTTGAGTTGTTATTACTCCCCTTTGGGTCGTTGTCTCTTTGACACATTCCCCGTTTCCCTTCTTTTTTCTAAATTATACTTTTAAAATAAAAAAAGAACTGAAAAAGAACGGAAGTACCATTATTATATACATATATTGACAGCAGTTTTATATATACAACTCACCGTAAGTTAAGCAACACCTAATATTTTCCTTGGCTAGTAATGTCATCGGACATGAATCCAATTGAAAACTTTGTGGGATATTATTGGCCGGAAAATTAATGTCAGAACTCCTGCTTGCTAAAATATCAAGGAATTACGTGCTGCAATCCTAACCGAGTGTCGAAATATACCCCAGGCAAACCTCCGTCGTTTAGTCAAATGAACTTTACCGGAAACGAGGTGGTTATATACTACATACTAACTTTGTAGCTTCGAATGTACCTCACAATAGCATATTTGTTTCATAAACGAACAGAGAAAATATGTTGATTAGATTTAAGTCTAAAACCAAACTTGTTTTTGACTTACTAAAGTTATGTTTCCACTCTTATTTTTCTGATTTCGTTCAAAGCACCGCTTTAAAATACTTTGTTGCTGAACGGCTGGAAAGAAGTTGTTTTAACTTATGTTTTACAATCAGGGTTCAATAAATCGCCAAATCAATATTAGATTTATAAATATTTTAAATTCAAAATTAATACTTCCAAATCTAAAGGGTGTTGCTTTACTCATAGCGAGGTGTATAGATGTATGATTAATTATGTCCCTCTGATGACCATCTTTGATAAAGTCCTAACCTGCCAGAAACTTATTTTAAAGGTGACAATCTTTGGATCATTATTAATACGTTTGGTTCTTTTTGAACTAGTAGTTTCTTAGAAGATCTTTGAACATTTTATCAATTGGGTCCAATGTTAAACTATGTTCCTCATTGGTGCCCATCTTGGATGTTTAGAAAGGGACCATCTAATGACCATTGTGACTATGTTTGGTTTTATTTTGGACCAGTAATTTATGAGATTACATTTGAATGTGAATTTAATGGGATCAAATAATAAACTTTGTCCCTCGCTGTCGGTCATCTTTGATAAAGTGTAAACCTGAAAACAATGTTAAATGGGGGACCATCTAAGAACTATTGTGGCAAAGTAGTTTCAAAGAAAACGATCTTCTTTGCATGAGTTTTCCGATAGGGTCCAATTTTAAACTTTGTCCTCGCTGGCGGCCATCTCTCGTTTAAGTTCAACATGAAAACCACGATTTTTACATGAAACCACCAATGAATTAGTGACCAAGCTTGGTTCCATTGGCATGGCTGTTTCAGAGAGGTAGATCAAAGATAATTCTTTAATCCATAAGGTACAATGTAAAATTATGTTCCCCCTGGTGGCCTTAATGGATAAAATGAGAACCTAAAAAACACGATTTTTACAAGAGACCACTAAAGAACTATTGCGGCCAGGTTTGGTTCCAATTTCCCAAGTAGTTTCTGAGAAGAAGATTTCTCAATATTTTTCCATATGGTCCATGGCAATCTTTTATTTAGAGCGAACCTGAAAAAAACTCAGCAAATCGAGCTAGAAATATTCTTACTATTAATTTATTCTTTCCATTTTCTTATTTCATGTTTAGTTGAAGGGTCAAGAAGATTTAACAAGAAGTCAATGTGCTAAATACTTTTTTTTGCAGTACGTTCAATTGTTTCGCCTGGTTATGTCAGGGAGGGGTTTTGCCATCACTTGTCGTCCGTTGTCAGTCTGTCGTTGACTTATGGCCGTCATCGGGAAACATGGTTTAACAAATGGATTTTACAGAAAATGCATTCAAAGATCTCTCCATCTGAAGCCAATTTGAACCAAACTTGGTTAAAATAGTTCCCGGGTGATTCCCTTCAATTTTTTTATGTTTATTTCTCATCAGAGGCCGCCATTCCGAAACAGAAATTTCTGAGTATCTCCTCTGAAACTACTGAGCCAATTGGAACCAAACTTTGTCACAATAGCTTGGCTCGTCCCCTTCGAAATTTGTGATTTTTATGTTCACACGTCATCAAAGCTTTCCTATAAGAAAAGGTATTCAAAGATCTTTTCTTCTGAAACCACCGAGCCATCTGAAGCCAACTTGGTAAGAAGTGTAATGGGGTGATCCTCTTTAACAATTGAAAGTACCCTATGGGAAATAAATTCAAAGATCTTCTTCTCGGAAACCATCGAACTAATTGAGACCAAATTTGATCACAATATTCCTTGGGTGGTCATTTTCAAAGTTTGTGATTTTTATGTTTTTACCCCATCCAAGATGTAAGCAAGTGGAGTTTACAGTTTAACTTAAGACCTCATGGGAATCGCATTCAACGGCCTTCTCCTCTAAAATCACTGAGCAAATTGGAACCAAACTTGGTCATAATATTCTTTGGTTGTCCCTCACAAAGTTTAATACCCCACTCAAGATGTCGACAGTGGAGAACCCTATTTTAACATACAGGACCCAATGGGAAATTATGCACTCTAAAATCCCTTCGTCTGAAACCATTGCAACAACTGTAACCAAACTTAGACACAATAGTTCTATGGTGATCTCCTTCAAAGTATGCGCTTTTTATGTTCCTACCTCCAAAAGGTGGACATCGGCTGAGAACATACTATTAGTTTACAAAGGATCCTTCGGGATTAATGCATTCTGAAGTCTTATCGGAAACCAAGGCACCAATGGTCACATTAGTATTAATAATATATGGGACGATGATCCCTGCAAAAAAGATGCCGATAATGTTCATGCGTCATCCAAAGTGGAAGTCATTGGCATCATAATATTACACTGATTGTCTCTGGAAATATCAGAAAACCATGGTGAGCGACACAGGCTCTTTAGAGCCTCTTATTCACTTCTAAACTCCGTCACAGAATATGCTGTACAGGACAAAAACAAACCCCTCAAACAAGTGAGTACCATCGTCGGAAACCCACGAGCGATTACGCTACGTCCCTCGTGATGGAGTGAGGGACGTAGTGTAATCGCTCGTTGGTTTCCGACGATGGTGAGTGCAAACTCTTAACAAAAAGCAGCAGACTCTGGCTGGTAATCTGAAAAAAAACTTTCACCTTAAAAAGTGAATTAGTAGTGTTAGTGCTTGAGTCCGGAAGAAGGGTCTGATGCTACATAAAATAAACCTTCATAAGAACAATAGTCAAAAGGAACTTCCTGCAAATTTAAGTAAGATATTATGCTCTAAATTAACGAAATTCCTTATTTAATGCCAAAAGTATGCCTTGCTATGCTTGTTTATTATATGCAATCACTAGCTATATTTAGTCATGGAAGTAGACCCTCTCATAAAATTTAATTACACACCTGAATTACCAGAGGTATCAATAGCAGTGCCGAAAAATAGTATATATTCCGTTAGAGATGCATATAAAATGTAAATACTGCCCATCCATCCTCCTGCATTCATAAACACCCAATGTGTATCTTTAGTGTCCAGGATATGACCCGGAAACTGTTTCTTTATTTCTTTATATATCTGCTGATAAGCTTCTTCCACATTCTTTGTTCCTTTAAAGACAGTGCGAGAAAAATCAGAAAGAAAAAGAAGAAATAAGAAAAAACTAAAGGAAAAGCCATCCTCATCTTACGACTCAGCTTTACACGATAGATTTGATTGGTAAAATGTGGCCACTATAAATTTGGATGAGACTGTATTGATTTTGTTTAAAGCTTTGTTTCTATTTGTTTTGATCCTCTTTCGTGTGCCTTTTCATTTCCATGAACCCTTCCAATTTGCCTTTTATATGCCGCGGATCGTCGTGAAATAAATGTATTATCGATTTTGACAAACGCCAACGATGTGCAAGGATTAAGATACGTGTGGCATGTGACGCAAACTCCTTTTAGTAGTTCAATTTTATTGAAGAATTGTTGCAAATAGTCTGTAGATGTACAATAAGCTTTGGAAATTTAGAATTGAGTTCCAACTTTCGTAAATATGGAAAATGCCAAAGATTCATTTTTTTTTAGATTTTAGCACATAATCTTATTTGTTTGCAAGTGTTTGGTAAAAAATTCTAAATGCAGAGAATACTAAAAATGAGAGTCATATTTTGGTAAATTTCATGATAGTCTCAAAGACCACTTATTTTTCTTTAATTCTACCAAGTAACAATATTTTCAGAATTTGTTACGATTAGGTCAATTTTCACCAATATTGGATTTAAAAAAAAATGTTTGATTCCAGATATTTGGTAAATTTCCTGAAAAACTCAAAGACCACATATTTTTGGAATTCTACCCAGCAACAATACTCTTTTAGGACAAACATTTTCAACAATTGGATTTTAAAAGTATTTGCTTCCAATTTTGAAAAATTTCCTGAAAATCTAAAAAAAAAACACTTTTTTGGAATTCTACCTAGAAACAATACTCAGTTTTATAATCTGTTCCGATTAGGACAAACATTTTCACCGATTTGATTTCAGAAATATTTGATTCCAATCTATGTACATTTCCTGAAAGTCTCAAAGACCACTGATTTGTTTGAAAATCTACTATGCAACAGTCATGACAGTCATGACAGTGCTTTTAGAATTTTTATAATATGTACACATATTTTCACTAATTATATTTCCAAAATATTTGATTCCCGTTTTGGTATTTTTCCTGAAAGTCTTAAAGACCACTTATTATATGAAATTTAAACCATGGCATCAGAATTTGTTAAGATTATAACAAACATTTTTACTAACAAGATTCCCAAAATATTTGATTCAAAGTTTGAAAAATTTCCTGAGTGTCTCATAGATTACATATTAAAAAAAATCTACATAACAGCTATATATATATCCTTGAATTCCCTTTACAAGTACAAATAGTTTGATTTCAAAAATGTCACGAAAAATTATGCCCATGGTTTATATATAACAACAGCTTTGAGCATGAAGATCACTGTAGTTTCGGACAGTCATATGACTGTAATTGCAGGGAGGTATTATAAAGGGTCTTACCTGCAAAGTGAAGGCTGTCGTCATCTTTGTTTGCCTTGACTGTGACATGCCACTGTCTGTTAATGGAGGAGGTAGACAAATTTTACAAAGCCACTTTTATCATCCTATGTCGATCTTTTACTTTCACATTTTAAGTCGGATAAGTAAAAAAAATAGGATGATAATAGTAGCTTTTCAATCGACAGTCTGATAGTTCGGCCTTTGAAGCAGTCAAAGTACTAAACCAGAAACTAATCGGCGTCTAATTAGTTTTGCATCTGTTTGTAAATTAACTTGCCTCCTCAATACATTTTACAAATTAAAGCATCATTATTTTTACATTTCACCAAATGGGGGCCGAATAATCAAATTATATACTGCAAGCCATGTCGTCCTATTTATTAACCTAAGTGGGAAAATGAACAAAAATATACGATACCTTTGTGTTTTCGAGCAATTTCTGCAATTTCTTCGTGACTTGACAAGTACATCTTGTTCTGCATCCAGTATTGAACACAAAATATCACAAAACAAGTAAGCAGCAGTATTTTAACACAAAAAATAAGGTACATTTTCATCTGGTGGCAACATGTAAACAATGAAATTGTAAATCCGTATCGAAAACGGTAAGACACGAAACGATATCCGTCACAGTTAATGTGCGCATTTCATTTTCATTTTATTCGATTGAGGACTGCAGTATTAAATTATTTCTCCGAATTTTAACAAAAAGAAAAAGCAAGCCACATGACAAGACAGCATTGGACTGGTATATCACACGAAGCAACAGTGACGGATGAGGGGGAGCCGGAGGGGATTCATCCTGAGAATCCCGACTTTTTTTTCCCGCTAAATCCCGAAATCCCAAACTACAAAGAAACTTAAAGACTGAATGAAATCCCGATTCCCGGTGAATTTATCTCTTGAAATCCCGACATCCCGGCCATACAGGACCGCCCTCCCCTCACGGATAGAGCCGAAAAGCCATCCTCTATATAATTGCGAATATTTTACAGACTTCAATAAAAAAAAAGTTTATTTCTTCACAAGTACTAGTAAGAAGTGAAGTTATAATTTTGATTCATCTAAATAGAATGAGTTATTTTTACAGATAAAAAGGTACATTTTTCATGAAATTAGATTCAGCGAGCGTTCGAACCAAACCGGCATTTCACTATAATTACACACCAACACGTACATTACTAAGATGATCTAAAGCATTTTTCCCATGTTAGTTTTCTGGGGGGTCAAATTACAAGGGTGATCCAAAGTATTTTTCCAAGGATAGTTTTCTTGGGGGATGCTAACATTTTACACAGGTGATCTAAAGCATTTTTTCCCAAATGCTGGTTTTCTGAGAGGAGGGCTGGCGCATTACACATATGATCTAAACCATTTCCCTCAAGCTAGTTTTCTGGGGGAAGGATATGTTGATGTTCATCCAAATACTGTTCATGTTTCCAACTTTCAAACTAAATGAGACCATTTCCACCTTTCCCGACTTCACACGTGTGTAGCGATGCTCATTTCACCCTGATATCATAAATTCGGCGTCATCACCGATTACACGAAAACGGACAACATTGACAAAATGGACGGACAGAAGGACGCACGTGTAGACTTCGGTGTACTATAACAAAGATTACATCGCAACATCTAACTCGATGAAAAACCCTGGAAATGAACTTACAGTACCATGTGTTTCGTTAACCAACAAGCAACATATCGAAAGTAGCACTGAGATAGCAGGGACCCCCCCCCCCNAAAACAAACAAAACAAAACAAAACAAAAACAAAAAAAACTTGAAGGCAGACAATTAATTTCAGGACATTCCCTTGCTGTTATGATTGTGCAGAATGACACCATAATGTTAACTTTGTAACAATCCGGTTTGCATCAACCAGAGGCTCCGTGGAGCCTATATCGCTCACCTGGCTTTCAGTTGCCATTATCAAGCTAACATTGTAAATTATACAGTTGAACTTCAGTCTCTCAAACTTTGGTAGAGCAAACACCAACATTAACTTGGACTCTATTTTAAGTCTGATCATGTTTTACTGTACTTCTTTGTTGGGCTTTTTGACAAAAAATGTCTGCTAAAGACCACTTTCGACACCAGTTTTGAAGTCGAGACATCATTTGGTAAATGACAGCCAACAACAACTTTTAACACCAATTCTTTAAGTTACGACATCAATATCCACTTGGAAACCAAATTTCATGGAGAATTTTCATTGAAATCGGAAAATGTTGAATTTTCCCGACTTTTTTTGGCGGTCATTTTGAAAATGGCGGTCAACCAATAATTTTCAACATCAGTTTTGAAGTCGCCACAGCATTGCAAACATTTTATCAATTTACAATTAGCCTTCACCTTCTATAGTTTTGGAGATAAAAGATGAAAAATATGAAAATTCCTTGAAAAAAGGGCAATAACTCCTACAAGGGGTTTTGGATTATCTTCAAAATTCAAGGATGGGTAGATCTTGACATGCTGAACATTTTTTGCAAATAAAAGTTGACTTTAATCTCTTATAGTTTTTCTGATAAAAAATTAATGAAGTTAAGATTTTGCAAATTTTCCTGAAAAGGGGCAATAACTACAAGTCGGGTTTTCGGATTTTCTTCGAAATTGCTATGCTGATCACTTTTATCCCTTGTCAGATTTTTGATATCTGTAACGGTTTTTTAGTTATTTGCAAAAAACAGCAATTTACCCCTATGTTGTATTTTTAGTAACAGCAGCCATGATGTTTAGTCTTCGGACTAATCGAACACAATTTTTAAACTGCATACCCTGGTGATGCTTTAGGGCAAGTTTGGTTACGATTGGCTCTGCAGTTTCAGAGGAGAAGATTTTTGAAATTGTTGACGGACGACGGACGGACGACGGACGCAAAGTGATGGCAAAAGCTCACATGGCCTTTTAGGCCAGGTGAGCTAAAAACGCACATTGGAATAAAAATATTTCTCTTATAAATACAATATATATATATATATATTAACAAAATAAGTGTTGCGAGGTGGTTATATAATGCAAAAATACAACAGTCAGTTGTGTGGTTAACCACCTGAATTGGGCAAGTCAAAATAAAACAAATTAAAATAAAAAAAAAACATCTGAATTTGAAAGATAAAAAAGAAAAATTTACCCCTTTTTTATCTTTTAAATTCAGATGTCTTTTTATTTTGGTTGCCCAAATCAGCCGGGTGGTTAACCACACTACTGACTGTTGTATTTTTGCAATATATATATATATTTTGGCATTACATAAAATTAACCATTCATTTATCATTTGTTTTTCATATTTTAAAGGCTAACTAATTTATTCATCATTGGAATTTCATTTCAAACTGGACCGAAAAAACGGCAGTAGAATACCGAAGGAACATGGAATGTCACTGATTATTACAGAAATCAAAGTCCAGAGACATGGCAAAAACAGGAACACAGAAAACAAAAATAAACAAGGACATGAGACAATGCATGGAAATAAAAACAGAATATTCATAACGAAGGCACTTATAGTGTGAACTCTAATCCAATCAACTTTGCAGTTAACTTTATTTGCCCTTCTAATCGTACTTCTTTGCTGTGTAAGCTGTCTCTTCTTATTTCTTCTTAAAATGTTGTAGGTTTGGTTTGAGAAAGTGTAGCAACAAACCTTTAGCTCACATTGATAACATGTTCTTTAAATCGTTAATCATGACTAGTGTGAATGTGCTATATTGATATGATGTTGTACGGTTAAAGGGTTTGTGGGGAATGATGTATTGCTGTAATTTTGATTTTCTTCCTATCGTTATTTTCTGGGTGGGTGATTTGATTCTGTTGTTGTGTCTGACAGAATTTGAAAGGACCAAATTAAAGAAAAAAAAAAAAGATGTAATTTTTCTGAAAATCTTCGCCATTTCTTTACTTTTGATTATTGTATTTGTCTCGTAAATAAAGCTTTCCACATTTTTCGATTTAAGATGTTTCCAGAATGGTTTGGATATATTGTCGTTCATCCCCTCTACTACAGCGTTATTGATGTAAAAATTGCCGCCTTTCAGAACCCCTCTGCATGCTTTTTGTACTGTAGTAGTTTCAGAATGATTTTTTGGATTTGATTTAACGTGGCTGTTAATACGACACAAAAATTGTTTTTATTTTTTTTCAATAATTTTCGTCTCTTTGATTTGCAACTTCAAACAAGTCTGATTCGATTACCTAGTTGTGATCAGTGGCGGATTTAGGGGGGGGGGTTTGGCCGGGTGGGCCCGGGCCCCCCTTAGGTCGGAAAATATTTAAAATTCCTAGGGGTTTTTAAAAAAATTGGGTTCTGGGCCCCCCTTTTGAAAAAAATATTGATCGGGCCCCCTTAGCAGAAAGTCTGGATCCGCCACTGGTGATGATTTATTTAGACCCCTACTATTGCAAGAAGTAGCTTCAATGACTATATCATAACAAGTAACACATTGCTTTTTCAACATATACCGGATATTTTCACACGTTTCATCCAAGAAAAATTGACAAAATACAAATGTACGTCTAAAAATGAAGTCCATGAGTTCCACCCTTATTCTGAAAGGAATCATAATAGAAACATCCAAGCACGCGACCCAATTTCAAACAGAATTGTTGATTTTTTTTTGTGATACTTTATTTGCGACCATGGCTAAACGTCATGAATAATGTTTTTGTCAGCTGCTTATAAGGTAAGTTTTCGCAATTACCGAAAAAGGTCATAATACTTGATTTAAAGAAAAAAATGGCAAAATGGTATATATTCACAACTGGGTCGATGTATTTGCTGGTATATAGACTGTTTGTCCCCAAGGATATTCACATGCAAAATAATCCAATGCTGGCCTGAAAGCGATTTTATTTGGAAACTGGAAATCATCTAAAATTCACGTATACTGAGCATTATAAATGGCTACGTCTCTTTAGCTGATTTTGACTTTTCATTATAAATANATACAAATGTACGTCTAAAAATAAAGTCCCTGAGTTCCACCCTTATTCTGAAAGGAATCATAATAGAAACATCCAAGCACGCGACCCAATTTCAAACAGAATTGTTGATTTTTTTTGTGATACTTTATTTGTGACCATGGCTAAACGTCATGAATAATGTTTTTGTCAGCTGCTTATAAGGTAAGTTTTCGCAATTACCGAAAAAAGGTCATAATACTTGATTTAAAGAAAAAAATGGCAAAATGGTATATATTCACAACTGGGTCGATGTATTTGCTGGTATATAGACTGTTTGTCCCCAAGGATATTCACATGCAAAATAATCCAATGCTTCGATACTGGCCTGAAAGTGATTTTATTTGGAAACTGGAAATCATCTAAAATTCACGTATACTGAGCATTATAAATGGCTACGTCTCTTTAGCTGATTTTGACTTTTCATTATAAATAATAGAGCTATTTGTTTTTTTTTGTTCTCGGTCAGGTTAACACATTGTTCCGGTGTTGATGATCTTTGAGTCGTTTCGATTTGATCTGCACCAAAGAGATATAAGTTTTCGAAATGGGGATCTGCAAATATCAAATTAATGAAATTACTATAATAGTTACTTCGGTTTTCAGGTATTTCACTGCGCAACTTCTTTTAGTTCTACTGTGCTTAACTCTGTTGAAAGCGAATGAAATACTTATATTATTGAAATATCAAGTTGTTCAAAATTTCAACTAGAATTTGGAAATAATCTCTCAAAGCTATTAATTTGTAATTTGCCACCTTCATGCCAACTGCTGTACCAATAATTCGTTTTGTTTCTTTTTATTATTTTCATGTATATATATACCAATTACTGTTAATTTAGTTTTCTGCATATGACCATTTCAACAACTTTTCAGTGCAGATCAAATCAAAACATTTGGAAATCCATAGTTGATGTGCAAAGTTGATGTCGAAAGGCGTTTTAAGAAGTTTGCTTCATAGTTGTTGTCGACAGGTTTACATAACTGTTTTTGAAGACCTGTACCCTGTGGAAAGTTGTTAAAGAAAGAAAGTGATGCTTGACGATCATGGTTGGATTAAATTTGTAACGTGGTTTCAGTTT
>MJUU01042102.1:0-16743 GCA_002080025.1 Modiolus philippinarum | reverse complement strand
GGGGGGCAATATCTACGATATAAAGACCTATTTGTCATATATTCGCAAAAATGTATAAATTGCAGGATCCTGAAATTTACACTTTTATTTGATCTGTTTACAAAGTCTATACTAGTAGAATGGAGACCACGGAGATCACTTTACTTCAAATAAATTCAGTAGAAATTAGAGAAACCATCTCTAACATTGTTTCCAGTTTATTACGTATATTTCTTACATCGAGATAGTTAAATATTCACATTTTAAAGTTCGAGGTTTACCTATCTAGATTTTAACTCGAATTGCAAACGGGACTTTGAAATCGATTTGGTTTAGCGTAGAATTCGGCTTTGTCAGTGTTCGGTTTGGACAGTTTTCACTGTATTTTGTTCCTGAAAATATTACGTATTTCACGTCCGTATTCTGTTCTGTAATTCTGTTCGGTAATTTTGTTATTACCCTTATTAAAAAGATATCTACACATTTAATAAGATGTCTAAATCTCAGGGAAAGGGTATAAGGGGAAATTTTGATGACCCGATAAAGTTTAAATATTTTGAATCTTGAAATTATTTTTGGGATAGGGATACAAATTTCAATATCCTTGATTTTGAATGTTGTGTTTTTTACCTGCGTCACCAATGGTGACCGCAGGTCTAGGAGCCGCTCGACTCCGTCCGTTTGTCCGTCCGTCTGTCCGTCCGTCCGTCCGTCACGCTTTGGGGGTACCAAGTTTGTGTAATCTGAAACTCCAAAACCTTTAACCAGATACTTTTGAAACTTTGCACAGTTGTTCTGGACACATTTAAGATGTGCACCTTCCCTTTTGGTGAGATTTGGAAAAAAATTGTGGAATTTATCCATTGTTGAACTTAGTCATTTTTTCATCAAATTTTAACACTATGGTACTGAGTTTGTGTAATCTGAAACTCTGACACCTTATACCTGATGCTTTTGAAACTTTGTACAGTTGTTTTGAACACATTGAAGATGTGCACCTCCCCTTTTGGTGAGATTTGGATAAAAATTGTCGAATTTATCCATTGTTGAACTTAGTCATTTTTTCATTAAATTCATTAAATTTTAACATAACAGTACTGAGTTTGTGTAATCTGATACTCTGACTCCTTATATCTGGTGCTTTTGAAACTTTACACAGATGTTCTTGACACATTTAAGATGTGCACCTCTTTTTTGGGCAGATTTGAAAAAAAAAATGTCGAATTTATGCATTGTTGAACTTAGTCATTTTTCAGCATATTTTAACATTACAGTGCCTGGTTTGTGTAATCTGAAAGATTAACATTTTTGGAAGATTTTACTGTTGTTTGAACACATTGGTGATGTGAACCTCCCCTTTAGGCCAGTTTTGATTTTAAAAAATGTCAAATTTATCTATTATTGGACTTGTACTTTATTCTATCATATTATATCATCATGGTACTCAATTTTTGTCCAGAGACATTGCATAGTTTTGAACGCATTGACCATGGGCAGTTATTCTTGAATTTTTGCATTGCTTTCATATGCTTTCTCATAAAAATTCAAAGTATGTGTTTATTTGAATTTCCCCTTTGCTGAAGTGATACGGACTATTTTCGTTTAATGTTTTGTTCAACTTTGTACATTTAGTTTTGTTTTTTTTTTTTCTTCTTTTTTTTGTCTATTACAGTAATAGGGCATCTTCGCTAGCCAAGGATTGTGATCAGCTTCTCTCCTCTTCACCCTTGGCAGATTGAGCCACAATTTGTGAAACATCAGTTTCAAATTATCTCCCTTTGAAGTAAGAGTTTCAGTATGATTTATTGTAATAATAAATGACTATTTATTGCATCTTATAATACAACAATTCACAATATATTTGACTTCAAGGAAATAACCCTTCAAAAGTAAAGAAAGATAATTAAATCATGGAAATTTTGCAAATAGAAAAATCACTAAACGCCATATTTTAAGTTTTATTGTTTTGATATATATTCAAAATCGGAATGTTAGTTAATTAATTGGCTGCAGTGAAGGTTAACTGCAACCAATCAAAGGCGTGGATTTGAGACTACAGAAATCCAGCTTGATCTGCCAAGGGTGAAGATGAATGGAGTGGATCGTAACCCTTAGCTAGCGAAGATAGTCATAGGGTTGAACTTAATATAATCTCAATTACAACTTGCATTTGAAGAATTTTTGGTAATAAGGTAAATGAATACTTGTTTGAATTGGTAAACCTATACATGATATTCTGTTAGATTGCAAAAAACAAAACAAAAAAAAAAACACTTTCTAAGTTGAACATGAGTGACGGTGACGCAGGCCCAGACATGTAATTGGTCTTGTTTTTTATTTCTGTGCTTTGTAGCTGTCTTAACATCATTGTTATGTGTGTTCTCGTTTTTGCCATGCCTTTGGACTTCGAATTTTGTAAATACCACTCCTTCATTCCTTTGGTATTCTACTGCCGTTCTTTGAACTTACAATAAGTTTGAAACCTAACTTACTTGACACAGTAGGTTTCTTTCAGAAATATACAACATACATAATATTGCAATTGACATATAAAGATTGGATTTTCAACGATTATAAGCAGCAAATGTAAAAAAAAAATAAATAATGATAGTCTTGAAAAGTTCCATTGAAAAAAATTATATGCAAAAAAGAACCCAATTTGCATAGTAAACAGTAAATGCTGTTATGCTGTACACGTGTTTCAAGAGTACCTCTCATCAGCAGCTTTGGAATAAAATAATATGGAAGAGAAGTTAATAAGAAGTACTCATTGACAAAAATATCGAAATACGAAGCAAAATCCAGTACCAAGGACATCCATTGGGTGCCATACACGGAATGAAACTTCAGTATCTTTAAGGGGTTAGAAATTTGATAAAAACAGGTTTATTTGTTTTTTTTTAAACGCAGGGTAGAATTTTCTTTTCAGCCATGTCTGACTACTGGACTGTTTAATACCATTTGGATCTCTGGTAAACGGACAGTCGTATTGTTACCCAGGACTACATGAAAGAAGTAAACTGTATTGACTGAAATTCATTGTAAAACTCCAGTTCAGCTATTTTTTAGTTATCGCCATCTACAGAATTTTGAGAGGTTTACATCTAAAAGATAAACTGTGCAAGAAAAGATTAAAGAATTTGAAGCTGCACTGTTTTTTTCTATGCGTGCAGGCCATGCACTTGTTAACCTATGTTAGGACTAAAAGTATTGTCCGTTTTAGAAGTGAGTTAGACGGAAAGTGATTCCATGAACTAAGACAGTTTTAGTCAAAAGCGTGGAACGTTCAAATAAGAAATCTACAGAAAGAAAAGATAATTTGAATGAGTAATTCAAAATTCATACACGTGGCAAAAAACGGAGGAGTACGGACACAATATATCAGCAAAGCATACAAACATCACAAACATAACATTTAATATTAAAGCACTGACAGTGTAAACTCTCACAAAATCATTGACGCCAAGTTCTCCGGAGCGGTAAGCATAACACAGTCCTCATGTTGTCAAATTTGAGTTACAACAGATGATTTCAGTAAAAAATCGTCTTTCATTATTTTTGAGACCTACGCGTCATATCTTTCTATGATTTAGTGAAGGCTATAGAATATCTGAATGGCCAAAGCATCAAAAGCCGAGAAGTTCTTGATTTCAGTAGAAAACTTAATTTCATTTTATGTTTTAACTGACACCAAACACATATCTTGACAAGTCTTGTTATCGTTAGCTCGTGTGAATTGTTTGTACATGTCGTCGCAAATCAATACGGATAACAAAATACCGAAGTTACTGTAAATTTAGTTTCTGCATATGCGCATTTCGACAAGTTATGTCTCATCAGTGCAGATAAAATCAAAAACATTTAATTGGAAATCCATATACAAATGTATTATGGCATTGTCTTATTCCGGATGGTAAAATATATCATAGTCGAACTTCAATGGCTCGAACACCCAAGGGACTGATGAAAACAGTTCGAGCCAAAGGGGTGTTCGATATATCGAGGTCGAACTATGTTAAAATTCGAACCAAGGGACTACAGAAAGGGTTCGAGGCATCCATGGAGTTATTGCAGTTCGAGCCATCGAACTAATGTAGTTATTAAATCGAACACACATCTGTCTTGAATGTAAGTAGGTTATGTTAAAGTACCGTGTATCGCGTCTGCTTTTTTTTCGCAATTTCAGTGTACAACATGGCAGTGAAATATTAGCTTTGTTTAAGATTCGCATTTTTATATTTCATCCAATGCACTTGAATTGGTGGTGAAATTTACGGGAAGGCTACATAAATTCGCACCAGAATGTCTACCGCGTAAATAACGAAAATTAAACGCACGCGAAAAAATCCCACTATACAGTCCACCAGTCCTTATTTCCAGCCTCTGAATTATAGAGATAATTATATAGCATTTTTCATATCATTTCCTATATCATCCCGAGACATCCATTTTAGCCCGAGAGCCGAAGGCTTATATGGATGTCAAGTCACTATTTGTCCGGATTTTTCCAACTGCTTTGGTTTTTTTTTGCTTGGTTCGCTTGGCTCTTGACAATTCTGTTCAGCAATTTTGTTATAACCCCTTTTTCGGTTGCACTTTTTTTTATTTTCGAATTTTCACTTTGTTGTTTCGGTATTCATTTTACGATATGTATCCGTTTTTATAAAAGTTTGACAACATAGTGAACAAAAACCCGAACAAAGGTCATTTGTTGTAATACTTTCTTAAGGGAGTACGAGTGTCAGAAATTTTGTAATTAGAATTAAAATTTTGGCCTTTTGTTTTGAAGAGCACTACTGATGGAACGACTTGAGCTAAAAATTTTGAAAATCCATATAGGAATTTTTGAGATATAAGACGTCAAAATTTTGGCGGGAAACAGATCTCTCTAGAGTTTTCCTTCAATTTGCATTAGATGTTTATAGGCCTTTAAATATATGAAATTATAATTGGAAGGTGATTAAATTTAAACACAGTCTATTTAGTGTATTTTAAAGTGACTTATGACCAAGAAAATGTGATCCATGTGCAAAAATGTTTAGCACTGTTTGAATGGATAAAACCCGAGGATATAGAATGCTTCTGAAATCTGACGCTCGTACTCCCTTAAAAGATTAAAACAATGAATGGACGAAAACATTTTTGCATAATGTTTCTTATCCGAAACAGCAAGAAAACAATCCCAGTTTCATTTACATCAAATATTTTATGCTGTCAATATGTTTCTTTAAAATGAAAAAAACTAGTAGAAATACTATTTTGGGAAAAAAATTATAAGGATTAAAAAATAAGCATAGCTATGAGTACAATTAGGCACAAAGGACACACACCGAAAATAAAGGGAAAAAAACAAGGAAAAGATGTGACTGTCATAGATTAAAAGAATTAAAAAAAACAATCATAACACTCAGAAAATTTGCAAATGTCATTAAAAAATCTGTGGTAACTTATTCTTATCACAATTCTGGAGAGGAAATATTTTCTAAAAAATTCACGTTTATTGCAAGGTCATTTATCAACGAAAATCTAGAAAGAGATTACACCATCGTGGATAATGGAATGCTACTTTACTGTAAAAGTTATCGATGTTATTAATAATTGCGATTTTCAGTTAAAAAAAAATTGGTCAAATAGTTACGTCATCGATGTTCTGATAGTATATGCTAGACAAATGTAAATGCTGCATGCATATTACCAAAATGATGGAGGTTTGACAGATGAAATGATAGACACATCGAATGTAAATACAATGATCTCCAAAGTCATCCATATTGCGTAAACCTATTACTTTGACTGAAAGTATGTATACATTCCCAATTCCTGGTATTTATAAGAACAAATATGTCTGACTTATTTTGCTCTGTCTCAGACATAATGTTAAGTATAGAACTAAAGCCGCCTTTTAATTATTTTGTGTTGACCGTATTTGTTGCAAACGACAAATTCATTATTCATCAAAATGGAATGAAATTAGAAAATTAGAAATGAAAGAATTTAGTATGTGATATATACTACCCACCGCATTGAGTATTAATTTTTTATAATGTGTTTAAGTTTGAAAAATCAACACAAGAAGACAGTTTCAAAGACATGACACACCATTCAAGAAATGCAGGAAGCTGTCAAGATTTTGAATTGCTCAGATGGACCAGAGCTGACAAAGACAGACTGAAATGTTTCATTTAGGGTCCAATGTTAAAATTACTAACGTATCCTGTTGGTATACATCTTAGGGTACAAAAAAATGTAGCAATAAACTGGACATATTTGATAAAGGAGGCTATAAAGAAATATTGTGAGCAATGTAACCTCTAATTGCTACCGGACACTACCGCAATGGAAGGGGGTTTGTTATACCATTAAACCGGTTTAACCCACCATTTCTTTTGAAATGTCTGTACCAAATCAGGACCACTACGGCCGACAATTTTTGCGGTGGTTTCCACCTGATTTGTCTTTTTGTCTTATGGACTTCGGCTCTTCACAGCCCTGTTCGGTAATTTTATTATACTCTCATTAGCCAATATCTTCATGAGGAGAAGCTCTTAAATATTTTACGAAAGGATATGAAGTAAATGAACATGAGACCATAACAACATACGTTAACTCCAACTACAATAATTTTACTGTGCTGTATGGTCATTTCGGAAATCAATTCCTCATCAGCAGCACTAGAACCCAAACAAAGGAAATCCATAATTTCAATGCATACGAAATCCGAATAATCAGTAATATCAAATATAGCTTATGATAAAACTACGATGGAGGGAGTTAATCCTAAGATTTTAGAATTTACATATAAATTTAGATAATAGTAATTGAATAAAGTGTACACATGTATCAACATGTGTACACTTAAACATGTTTCAACAGGGTCAAGTGTTAATCTTAGTACCCGCTTGGATAAATATATTTTAGAAGGACTATTGTGACCAAGACATCTAGCAGTATAAAACAAAACGGAGATAGTAGAAATGTAGTTTAATATACCGTGGAGGGATTGTATAATAAAAGAAACTCATTCAAGTTCATTGCATATAAAAATATGGTTCTAATATGAAGAGAGCAAAACACTGCTCAAAAAGCTGCTTAGTCAGGGATTTGTTCAACCTATGTTTATCTCACCTCTCAAAAAATGTTATGGCCGTCACCATAACATCATGAAAGATATAACGTGTCAGTATCCCAAATGAAAGTGGACATTTTCAGCTAGATTCACGTCTTCCCGGATTTGAATACCGATTTTGACATTTTCCTAAATTGTCTAACTTACAGTGTGACGGGTACTGTTAACCGAGCAGGACATGCTTACCCTTACGGAACACCTGATGTCACTCTCGGCTTCACTGAAGTTCACACTGCGAGTGCCTTTGTTTTGAATGTTGTGATTTCTATTTCTGTGCATGGTTTGTATCTGTCTAACGTCATTGTTTTCTGTGTCAAACGTCATTGTTTTCTGTGTCCTCGTTTTGGTCATGTATTTGGACTTCGATTTTTGTTAATTCCACTCCTTTGTTATTTCGGTTTCTACTGCCGTTGTTTCAATTTTCAGTCCAAGAAAATAAGTCAAAGGTAATGTCATTAATGATATGGTAACCAATGCCGGACAAATGCTGCATATGACTAAAATGGTGGGAGTCTAGCAGATGATTTAATAGACAATTTAGATGTAAATACAATGATCTCAAAAGTCACGTATTGCGTCAAACTATTTCACTAGAATGCTAATATGCATACTTTCTTAAACGGTAGAATTATAAAGATGATGATATGTCTGACTAAAATCCATAGTGTTACATATACAACAAAAGACTTTATTGAAGTTGGCCCGCAATATCAGCCCGCAGTAGAAATTAACCCGCAAAAAAGCGGCCCGCAATAATACAAAAGCCATCTTTGAATTATTTTGTGGAGTTTTTACCGTATTTGTTTCTAACCACAAATTTATAGGATATTTTAAGAAAGGATATGGAGTAAATGAACATGAGACAATAACACATATGATAACTCAAACTGCAATAATTTAATGAGCTGTATGGCCATTTCGGAAATTAATTCCTTATCAAGCAGCACTAGAATCCAAACAAAGGAAATCCATAATTTTGAAAAATGTTTAAAGTGCATAAAACCAAACGAAATCCGAATAATCAGTAATATCAAATATAGCTAAGGACAAAACTACGATGGAGGGAGTTAATACTTCGGTTTTAGAATTTACACAAATTTAGATAATAGTAATTGAACAAAGTGTACACATGAGATATTATCTGTATCCAAGATGACAACAGATTTTTTCGTATTAAAACTAAATTAAAGTTTGTTCTTCTACCGGATTTGCCTTTATTACCGGAGTTGTCATTTTCAACACGTTGGGTGACTAATAATCATAAGAAGCAGGAAATGCTTACTGTACCGGTGCATCTGATCTCACCAATGGTTTGTTTATTAAGTCCATTATGTTCATCTTGGTATGTGTGTGTGTGTATTCGTTTTTCTTTTCTGTGTTGTACTCATGTTATATCTCTGTTTCCTTTTGTTTTTCCCGATGTTGCCATTGTCCTTGGATTGTTCCTATTACATTGACGGTCTGTCTCCCATTTACAATACTTAAGGTGCAACAGAAAGTATATCATGTAACATTAGAAAATCAAAGATTAAGCATTTCCATATTTTTTTCATATAAAATTATTTTTATAAGTTTGATGAATCTAACGAAAAAGAAATTTCCATATCAAACGACTTGTTACAAAATATCCTGCTTGTAATAACAGAGGCTCACAAGAACTTTTATCGATCAGATCGACCAGAACTTACAAAGACAGTTTGAAGTTTCATTACCCCTTATATGTTTTTATTGGTGTATATACTGGATAGGGTAAAAGTATGCAGGACACATTTGATAAAGGAGACTGAAACAGAATTTGCAATTGGCCAAGGTTTGATGAGCTCTTAAAAATGTTTCCATATTAGACTTTGTACTCAATGGCAGCCATCTTGGATCAAGTGGAAACCTGAAAAATACTGTTGTTACAAGGCAGCACCCTTGTACTATTGTGACTAAGCTTGGTTACAATTTATCACAGAGTTTCAGTGGAGAACTTATTCAGAAAATATATGTAAATCTAAAAAAAGATCTAAACTAGATACAACAGTGAAAATATTGAAGACACAAATTCAAGATTGAACGATTAAATTAACTTGAAAAGTCTTCAATATGCCAGATTTAGTGAATTTTGAAACGAATTTGCATTCAACATTATCTCTAAGGATTCAAATATGAAAAAGAAAGGAAATGGGGTAAATGTCAAGGAGATAACATCCCATCTCCAGGTTAAAACGACCCAAAACAAAGCATTTAGGGTCACCGTACGGTCTTCAACACAGCGAGGAACCTCACACCATATAGAAAGCCCTAAATACCCCCTCCCCCAAAAAAGTAAAAAAGTCAATGGAAACAAACCACATCCAATAACCCGAATATCAAGAAACTAAAAATTTATAAGAAGACAAGGACAATCCAATGACCAACATATTCCTGACTTGGGACAGGCGCAAAAATTGCGGTTAGGTTAAACTCGTTTTCTTAGATCCAAACCTTCCTGTGTGGTGAATGGCTAAAAACTAAATACACAAAAAGACTCACAGTAAAAATAAAAATAAGAAAAAGTCCAACTTGTCAAGACGAGTACCTATACAATGAAGTGCATAAAACATGAAGACAATACATATGGGTCATTCCCTGACAAATGCTAGCAGTTACTGACAGCTAGCTAAGGACATAATTTCCGTTGACTATGGTATCAAGCTTTCTTACACATGAAATACTTCTAAATAATTTTTGCATAACAACATCATCAGTTTTGAAATTGTGCAATGCTAAATACTGCCAATATGAAAAAGTGTTTTAATTTAGTTACGGTATAAAACATTTAGGAGCTGATCGATATCTTTGCCAATAAAAACCAGAGGTAAAGATTTAACAACAATGCTATATTTATTTCCTTTATGAATAAGTTTGTTGAAACACGAGTACAGCATAACGAAATTTACTGTTTTATGCAACTTCGGTATTGTTTTGTATTTTGTTCAACGGATTGATAAGTTTGGAAGGACAATTTTTGAATTTATGCGCTTTGTAAATGATATTTCCTAGAAGTTTGGATGTGAAATGTCATGTTGTACAAGAACTCTGCATGTCAGTAGAACCAAATTACCATAATAAGTCAATGTATCTATACTAAAATTTAGAGAATGTTTTTATCAATTTATGATATCTAAACCATTAATGCAGAAGTTTTTCAGTTAGACAAAGATTTCGGTCGTTGAAATCAGAAACATCACTACTTACTTGTGCATATCGAACAAGTTGTGAAATGTAGACCCGTAAGAAGGGGGCTAACAGATAATCACCGTCGAGATGGAGAAAATTAACCATAGGGGGTGAATATTGTTCACCTCTGGTTGAAGACCCTCAGGCGACATCAAGATGTAGACAGGAATAAAAGCACTGTCCTTGATAAACTGAAGTTTTCTATGTATCGTGTGCGTTTTTGTCACATGTACATTCACTCCATATCCTTTCATTTTTCTGTAGGGAAAGCGAAATCATCCCTTTTATCATAATCTTTAATATTTAATTTTCCTTGCTTTATTGATAAATCAAGACCAAGAAATAGTGTATGATCGCTGCTGCTATTGGATTTATTTAAAGTAAGTTCGGCAGGATAGATTTCGTCTGTAAATTTAGAAAATTTAGGATTATTTAAAGCCAAAATATCGTCCAAATATCTATGTGTATTGTTAAAAATATCCACCAAATGCTCTTTAGAGGGGTCTTTTTTAATTTTGGCCATGAATTGTGACTCAGCAATACAGAACTATATTGAGAGGTGCACAGTTGGTACCCTAAGGAATATCTTTTTTGCCGATAGACTGTATCAACGAAACGGATAAAAATATTATCAAGAAGAAAATTTTATGCTTTCATCATATCCTGACAAGTCCAGTTGGTATATTTGTCATGTTTGTCGTCACTGAAAAACGCTTAAAAGGTATTGCAACAAATGTAAGTACATCCTGATTTTTTGAAGGACCATTTATCAAATACGAAAATTTCTCTTTGATAAGTGTATGTGGTAATGTAGTATAAAGGTTAGAAAAATCATAGCTATCAACGGAGGTGTATACTTCATTAACAGATCAAAGTCTTTTCAAAACTTCTACCGAATTTTTAACTCTCCAAAAGTTGTTAATTCCACTGTATTCATAACATTTGTTGCTGAAATTGATGAGATTTTTTATGGTAGTAAGTGCACTGGTCAATAAAACAGAAAGTGTAGTTGAACATTTACTTGATACCGAAATAAAACGAAATTTGAAACGATTTTTGTGAAGTTTTGGAAGCCAATACATAGTATGAATGCTTCTATGATTAGAAGGTGGTTTTAGTTCAGCTTTAGCTATCATATGATTATCAATTATTTGTGTTTCTGTTGACGTGGTAGCTTGGAATGTGCTTGAATTGGTAATTTTATTCCGAAGCACCTCGATGTAATACTTACGTCAATCAACGACCACATTATTGGCTGCTTTATCTGCCGGAACAAATATATACTCTTTTTCCAAATCTTTTATCTTACGTTTAATTTTTGAAATCGCAGGAATGGTATTCTGCTGCTTATAAGTTTGCATACATGGGAAAACGAAAACGAAATCTGAAGAAAAGAGCAGAAAACAAGACAAATCTAAAATCAGACCAAAAAAACACGGCAACACTGATGTAACACAAATTGAGAAAACATGGTAAAGATATAACAAATAACAAAAAAAAAAATCTACAAAAGCACTACCAGTATAAACCCCATAAAGTTTTTAATGTATCAACAGGTAAAGCAAAATCTTCTCTCTGCTTTATTGGTTCGTGGCGATATTTTAACACTTAACGAAAAATTAATATTAATAAAAATAATAACAATAAAAAACCAAGAATTATAAGTATAATTTCACACAGAGGACAAAGATAAAAAGATATTTACTAAAATGACTGTTAGTTAAAAAGGTCTGATTTTGTAACACTCAGATATTTAGAAAAAAAATCTATAATATATCATTTTCACAATAGATCTAGGGAAAATGTATAAGCTCGCCAACTCATAAGTAAATAAGTAGCAAAATCCAAAATACCGAAAATGCTGTAAATTTACTTTTGCATATGACCATTTCGACAACATGTTTTTTTTCTCTACAGATAAAATAAATCAAAGCTCCGATGGAGCTGATTCTCGAGGCCCTGAAAATCTACACGTGCAAAACTTCGTAGTCATCCAAAGAACTGCTGCATACGTCTGCATGTATTAAGTTATTCTGTAATACGTGGAAATAATCGGATTGTGTGATTTCATTGCTATAAATATATGCTATACACTGTCACGGGTAAATAAATGTTATTTTCATCTTTGACAAATTACTGCGCGACAGGTTCGTTGATACGAGATGCAATATAAGAAAACGAGTAATTTGATAAACATGCATATTGTTTTCTATTTAATATAATAACATCGTATTCAACTCAAGAAAATGTAGAAAATACTTAAAAACACAAAAATATAACTTAAAAACACAATGTATACGATTTTGAAAGAAATTTGCGCACTATATTTTATTGGAAGCACGAAGCTGTTAATAGGCTTGAAGCCTCACGTGATTTTTTTCTTGTCATATTTACAACTCTCCAGCCATTTCATGGCTTCGAGATAAAAATGATCAATATTTTTCGTTTTTAATGACCAAACATGACTGTTATCTTCTCTTTTTTCGAGTGAACATTGTAAACAGTTTATTTTGAACAAATAACAAAGATTCGTACATGTATCTACCCCTCGTTGTTCTTAATTATTCATATACCTTTGCCAATCTAAGTAATTTAAGCTGAATTCTCAAAAGAAGTCTTTCAGTATATAACGAAATGGGAGTAATAGACATCAAGATTAACATTCAACAGGAGGGTTTAAAAATACCCTTTCAGGTTTATTGCACATGGAAATATGTTTATGGTTGATGACCATAACAGTAAAGCATTAATAAAAGGAAATTTAAATCTGGTAAAATTGTCTATAACTTTTCTTTTGAAATTCCGGTAGCAAGTCAGGACCATTGCGGTCTATATTTTTCTGGTGAATTTCCGCCTGCTTTGACTTTTTGCCTCTTGGGCTTTGTCTCTTGAATATTTTGTTCAGCAATTTTGTTATTACCCCCATTTTCGATAAGCGTTTTTCTTTTAATTTTCAGTGTAAAACACAAAGTTATTAGTCGCGTTATCAATGGTCTGATGATCAAGACAGGACAAATGAAAGCGCTGCATTAACAATGAAGGAATATGGAGTAAATGTGAATGAGACAAAGTTTCTACAAATACATGGTAACAATATGCAATGGAACTACGCTTTTATTGTAATTCTTCATCTTGAAGTCGTCATGAGGCCTTCAACAATGAGCTTTACTCATACATGTGTACTAAAATTGTGGTAGTTTGACAGATGATGTGTACCTGATGATAACTCAAGTTTTTTGTAGAGGTTCACAATGCTAGTGCTCTAGTTTTTTGGCTTTCCTGTACGTTTTTTGCTTATTTGTTCTGTCTCTGTCATGCTGTCTCAATTCGTGTTGGACATTACTTGCCGTGATTTCGAATTTTTTTCTATTTTTGATTTTCCCCTTTCATCAATTTTGTGTCGGTTTTCGTTTGCCGAGTTAATTGACTCTTCAACTATAAACACAATGACCACAAACCTCATGTATTGTGTAAACCTATTACAATACATTTTGTACATTGCAAATATGTATACATGCATAAATAACAAAATAACGAAGTTATTGTTAATTTGGTCTCTGCATAAACGCATTTCCACAACTTATGTCTCTCCAGAGCAGATTAAATCAAATTATTGGGAAATCCATATACCGAAATATTTGTAAAGGCTGATAGAGAACAAACTACCAATAAGATCTACATAGAAAAGCCAAAATCAGCTAAAGACTGGGCTATGTAAGAGGGAGATACTCATTAGTTTTTGTTAAATTTAGAATTGCTAGTTTCTCTGACTAATATAATAAAAAAGAACGGATAAATCTGATTTATTTTTTTCTGCAAAATCTATAATGTAAAGTAAACAATAAACCCACTTTAATTAATTTGTAGAATGTGGACCGTATTTGTTTTAAACGACAAATTTATGATTCATACAAAAAGGAAATTATGTTGTATCATCAGAAAATAAAACTTTGATAGTCTGCCTGTCCCGAGTTCCTATCGTTGGTTACATTTGTCTTTTGTCTATTAAAGGTATTTTTTGTGCAGTACCCTTGTGGATTGTGGCCCGTGATTGCAGTTTTCTAACATTCTATAGTTGTTCCCATTATCTTATCTTTCATGATGCAGATTTTATTACTTACAAAACCATAACATATGAAAGAAAATGAATGAGCGTTGTAAAAAGAAAGGAAAGTTTGCAATGAAAAAGAAAAAGTGAAAATAAAATTTTATGCTCTGCACCGGATAACTAATTTGTTCATGTGGGATATGTGTAATTGCCACCGAAGTTACTGTGGATTTAGTTTCTACATATGCACAGTTCGACAACTTTTGTGTCTTCAGTGCAGATTAAGTCAAAACAATTGGAAATCCGTAAATCGGCTGATAGAGAAGAAATAGGATCAATAAAGGAAAGCAAAAATCATCTAGGAACAGAGCTATGACAAATTGAACTCATAGGACGTGGCGTAGGGGTCCACGGAAATTCCAGTCTATAACAAAATTCAAGTTCAGTCATAAGCATTAAACAATGGCATAACACTTGCAAAAGAGATATCATCACAAAAGTGCGAGAAGGTACCAATAGACCAAAATGCAATTTTAAGAAAATACTATTTGAAAATTTCGTCCTTAACAATAATTCCCAGTATTGAAGTACACCTTCAATTTTTAGCTATCAGAAATCACTAACTCCACTTTTTAATCGCATAATTATCTCTGACAAGCACCTGAGATGAAAAGAATAATCTGGCCCTCATCTTACATATAACCATTCGAAAAAAGTATTGCTCAACAAATTTTCCTTTCATAGGGAGTCAAGGGAATAAGGCTGGCCAAAAAAAAACCTTTTTCAACTTCGGGTGAAAATCATATTCCCCAACCCCTGAAAATCAAATGGTCAGTGTCTAAGCATATATTCCACAAAAAGGAAAGATTTTGTAATCCAAAAGGGTTCTATGTGCCAGTTGTTACCTTGTTGCAAACATCATTGCCTAAACTCCAAAACGTTACCAGACTCATTTTTAAGCTGTATTCATCATCAAATTATTTGCAGACAAATTCTAAATGTTTCTGTACCGTGTTTCATTTTGAAAATATGCTATTTACGATTTTACAATTAGGAGACGCGGTTTCGTGAAAGGGGGTCCTACAGGATTGATTTTGGATTTTTTAGATTGATTTTTCGATTTTCTTTTGCTGATGTGCTGATCAGATTTAAGTGGAGTTTAAAATATAATATAATGAAAATGAACAGGGGTTATAACAAATTTACCGAACAGAATTGCCAAGAACAGAAAAAATACATAAAGTTCAAATAATGAATGGATGAGAATAACTATTGCAAACTATTCTTAGGGACCGACCATTTAACCTGAAGGGGGGGTTATGGGTTTTTTCTGGACAGAAATTTATTTATTTATTTCACATGTATCAACAAAATATTTTTTAAAAAAATTAACAATATTTTTTTGGGTAGAAAGCCTCCTTCAGAAATTTTTTTTTCATCATTTGGGCAGCCAAAATATCTTTTTCACATAAAATCAGATCCAAAATATTTTTTTTTACAAAAAAAACCATAGCCCCCCCCCCCTCTTCAAGTTAAATGGTCGGTCCCTTACCTGAGACAGAAGAAAGCGGGGAATGTGGGTAGATTTTACATGCAATATATCAGGCTTTCCATAGTATAGCCTTTATTTCAAATGACAAACGAGTATGTATACTAGTAGGTTATGAAATTTTACTCCGATAGAAAAAATTAGCACTGCTGCATGGGCTTTTACATACCATTTTACAACGGGACATAGTAGGACAGATGCCTAAAAAGAAAGCACAAGGAAGATATATATATACTTGATGTCATTGTCACTCCTCAAAAGGATTAACTTATAACACCCAGGAACTAAGGACAAAATACCGAAGTTATTGCAAATTTCCTCCCTGCATGTGGCATAAATGCATGAGCTTAAACACAAAATTACAGAACACAATTGTCAATAGCCGAATTCCAAAGTGCGAAAAGACTCCAAACCACAGTAAACGTTGTAAATAATCTAAAAAAATGTACCTTACTTATTTTTAGAACAAATCCGGAGAAATATGTTAAAAGCTGTTAGTTTTATTGCATATAGGAAAGTGGTTTTGATTTGTGGCCATAAGGCATTAATATAAGGAAATTTAAAGCTGGGATAATTGTCTGTCACTATACAATAAACATTTTCTATCTTATTATTGCAATTTTCAATCCTACAAACCAAACCCAAAGTCACGTCATCAAAGTACAAGACAAAAGTACGCGCTACACTCAAATATAGTCCGAAAGTTGATATAATAGACACTTTAAAAGTTAATTCAATAATCTCAAGCGTCACGTATTGCGTACACCTATTACACGAGACTGAAATTATATGTATATGGCAAGCGAAATTAACCTAAATGTAGAGAAACCTGGTTTT
>MJUU01042101.1:14430-30749 GCA_002080025.1 Modiolus philippinarum | reverse complement strand
TTCAATCTTATCATATTTTGATAAATAGAAATGATTTGTTCAATAGATGATGAGGCCTGAAAGTACCTGTTTCTTGGCTTACCCTATTGCTATTAATTGTTTGTAATATACATGAAACTAATTTGGGATATTTTCAAAAGCAATATTAAGATTAGAATGTGCACCTTTGAACAGTCAAAACTTTTTATAGAATTTAAAATTTTGCTTTCTTCATTGAATGAGATTATTGTTAATTAAGGATTTTAATGTACAGTAGAACTTCGATGGCTCGAACTGCAATTACTCTAACACCATGCATGCCTTGAACCCTTTTTGTGGTTCATTTGTTCATGTTTAAACATAGTTTGACCTCAGTATCTTGAACACATCGTTGACTTGAACTGTTTTCAACAGTCCCTTGGGTGTTCGCACCATCAAAGTTTGACTGTATTTTGTTGTCTTAGATTACAGATTGTATTTATTGCATTTTTTTTTAATTATCAAACACACAATTATCAGGTTGTTTGATCCTTTTTAATGGTTAAATTTGATCATTCTGCAGCATACTACTGTTGATCATTAATATTGTTTATTTTTAGTTTTTCATGTTTATACAATCAAAAAAAGTAACTGCTGGAATATTGGTGAAAATTTATTGCAATACATGTATCTTTTGGAAAGCTCATTTGATGTTAAATATTTTTGTTATGTTTGAGAGTTAGGTTAATTAAATAAACTAGCAGATTGTCATCCCTATCCGCTCTTTTAAAATCATCCTGCTATGATGTTTAGATTTTTCTTAAACTACGATTATATAGTTACTTTTATTTTGATTCCTGAGACAAGGTTGTATGCTGAACCAAAAAACATGGTTTATTAGCTTTGGCTTTTTCTATGTAGTCCTTTTGGTAATTTGTTCTCTATCAGCTTTTACATTATTTTCAGTTAATGGACTTCCAAATGTTTTGGTTTGCTCTGCACTGATGAGACATAAGAAAAGTTACTTCGGTATTTTGTGATTTATAAAGAAGTTTCATTTTCCAATTGGATGCACAACAAGATTTTGATATGATTTTAAAAACTCATTTGATTTAGAGGTTGGACAGAGGAAGTAAATCCAAAACGTTCTGCCTGCCCTACATATATGAAAAAGAAAGGAAATAGGGTAAATGTCAAGGAGACAACAACCAATATCCAGGTTAAAATTACCCAAAACAAAGCATCTAGGGGTTACTGTACGGTCTTCAACACAGTGAGGAACCTCACACGATATAGCAAGCCCTAAATGGCCCCAAAAAAGGTAGAAAAGTGAATAAATCATTGGAAACAAACCACATCCAATAACCCAAATATCAAGAAACTAAAATTTCATAATAAAGACAAGGACAAGCCAATGACCATCATATGTATGTTGGGTTGGATTAGGATCTTCGAATCAAGTTATAAACTACTGTTAACGTGGAAATTTGTGCTTGGGGATAATTTTCGCTTATTTCGCATTTCAAATTTTTACGCGAAGATAACCCCCACATGAATACTTTTAAAACAAAGCTTTCCAATATCTGCGAAAATTTTAACCAAGCGAAAGATTCGGGTATGACAATTTGCGTAACTAAACCCCAAGAAAATATTCACGTTTACAGTATGTATCGTGTATTGAATATATACATTTTGTAATTACATTTTATGCAAGTTCTTGAGGATGTACACATACTGATTACTCTCTAATCTCACATCATGTATCAGAACATTTTTCTTCATGTAGATTTTTTACTCACCAATTAGAAAAATACTTTTGAAAAGTCATGCAATAATTGTCTCTAACAAGAATTCTGGTACAGAAGGAATTTATTTTTATAGATATGCTTGTATCCGTCCATTGACATTGATTTAAATTATTGCAATTCTTGTTGTATGCAAATAATTTTATTTACTGTATTTATATATATAATTTATTAAGTGATTAGAAATAATTATTCAAGAGAGATAATTATTTTATATAAAAAATGATGTATATATTTATTATTTGAAGGCAATTCATCTTAAAAAAGCTGAATTGAAATATGAAAGTTTGCAATTTTCAATTCTCAGAGTTTTGTATCTTGTAAAAAAAGTATGTGTTTTTTTGTTAATGCTATGATATGCTGAAATATTGTGTGAAAAAACCAAAGAGACAATTCAACAACCACTCCTCCACACTCCTGTGTTAAGCTTGTTCTGGGAAGACTGTGGTGGCAAAATGTTACATACTACAGAATATGAGATATAATTTTGGCATTTTATTTTTTTTTATTTCCAAATGTTATTCTGACTATCCAGTTTATACTGCCCACATCTCTTGTTATATTATGCCAAGTTTTCTTACAATTGACTCAATGAGTGCCCTGTGGTTGTTTTTATGTTGTAATTGTCGTTTGTGAATTTTTTGTCGGGCAAGGGATGACAGCAATTGTAAGAACACTGTGCCAGATAATTTTATGTTTGTTGGCAACCCACATCCACACACAAAAGAGAAGATGCATGTACATGGATGTAGCTTTGCTAGACATTTATCAATGAATTCCACTCAAACCGATGCTAGGGGCTATCTTGAACTTACTATGAGGTAGAACATAGTTCATTGTTGAAGGCCTCAGCCTCATAATGACTTCTAGTTGAAGAACAATTAAGGCGTTGTTCCATTGCTTGGTATAATATTATACATGAATTTGTAGAGACCTTGTCTCATGTGCATTTACTCCATATTCTTTCATTATTAATTTATAACTAGAGATATGTTTGACAAAACTGGTTTCCTCTCTTTCAGAGGGGCTTGATTGTTACATCAGGTTCATTTAAGCAGACTGAATTAGAAGGTCTTTTTCAATTACAAAAAATTGGCTACCATAATCAGTAAATTTACATATTTTTTATATGTTTTTGTCTTGTCTTTTATTACCATGAATTTGTCATAAGTGTTTGTGTAGTTGAAATTTAAGTGTTTGTAGTTAGTTATACAAGTATATGGTAATTAGGCCATACAAAGTTAATTAATTGGTTCTCAGGCCATTTTTTATTAAAACTGATGAGGGAAGGGGGTGATTTTTTTTTATCTTTTTATTTGCAAAAAAAAAATAAATGAGGCAGCTTTTTACATTGTAAAAATTACCAAAAATGTAGTGAGGGAGGTAATTTTTATACCCCCCTAAACGAAGTTTGGGGGGGATATAGGAATCACCATGTCTGTCCGTCTGTCCGTCCGTCCCCTTTCGTGTCTGGAGCAGAACTTTTGTACCGTAGCACCTAGGATTATCAAACTTGGTGTGTGGATGCATCATGGGAAGTTGATGTGTCGCGTACCAAATTTAGGTCACTGTGACCTTGACTTTGACCTTTGACCTTAATGATAGTAAAACCATGTGCATTTCGCGTCCGGAGCAGAACTTTTGTACCATAACACCTAGGATTATCAAACTTGGTGTGTGGATGCATTATGGGAAGACAATGTGTCGCGTACCAAAGTTAGTTCACTGTGACCTTGACCTTTGACCTTTATGATAGGAAAACCGTGTGCATTTCGTGTCCGGAGTAGAATTTTTGTACCGTAGCACCTTGGTGTGTGGATGCATCATGGGATGACGATGTGTCGCGTACCAAATTTAGGTCACTCTGACCTTGACTTTGACCTTTGACCTTTACGATAGTAAACCATGTGCATTTCGTGTCCGGAGGAGAACTTTTGTACAGTAGCACCTAGGATTATTAAACTTGGTGTGTGGATGCATCATGGGAAGACGATGTGTCACGTACCAAATTTAGGTCGCTGTGACCTTGACTTTGACCTTTGACCTTTATGATAGTAAAACCGTGTCTGGAGCAGAACTTTTGTACCGTAGCACCTAGGATTATCAAACTTGGTGTGTGGATGCATCATTGGAAGACGATGTGGCGCGTACTAAATTTAGGTCACTGTGACCTTGACTTTGACTTTTGACCTTTATGATAGTAAAACTGTGTCTGGAGCAGAACTTTTGTTCTGTAGCACCTAGGATTATCAAACTTGGTGTGTGGATGGATCATGGGAAGACGATGTGTCCTGTACCAAATTTAGGTCACTGTGACCTTGATTTTGACTTTTGACCTTTATGATAGTAAAACCATGTCCGGAACAGAACTTTTGTACCGTAGCACTTAGGATTATCAAACTTGGTGTGTGGATACATCATTGGAAAGACGATGTGTGATGTACCAAATTTAGGTCACTGTGACCTTGACTTTGACCTTTCACCTTTATAATAGTACAACTGTGTCCGGAGCAGAACTTCTGTACCATAGCACCTAGGATTATCAAACTTGGTGTGTGGATGCATCATGGGAAGACGATGTGGCGCATACCAAATTTAGGTCACGGTGATCTTGACTTTGAACTGACCTTAATGATAGTAAATCCTTGCTCATTTTTTTGTCAGAAGCTTGGTTAAATCAGCTTTGTATCCACCGAATTATATATTATTTAATGTATTACCCTTTTAATGAAGTACCAGATATGAACTGATTGGAATAAAACCTGTAATTTCAGTCCTGACAGGCTTTATTTCTAATGCAGTTGCAGGGGGGTAGTCTGGCTTTGCTGACAGCTCTTGTTAATTTTATTTTATTGAAATAGTGAAAATAGGGTCAATGAGGGACTTTTTTCAAGCCCCCAACTAAATGAGGGAGGGCCTTAGAACCGTATATTAAATTTTCATGGCCTTAAGAATATACAAATAGTCTATGTTTTCAAATCATGAGTCCCAGCATCTCTGATTAATAAATTCAATTCAATATAATATGCATCATTTATAATTAATAAATAGATATAGTTAGATCGTATTTGCTGTCTATGCAATCTTAAAATACTGGACTAATTAAAACATATGATATCAAATACAATTGTAGTCAAGTTGTATCTCTACTTTCAATTTAAAGTGATATAGTTTGTCCTTTTTGTCTCGCCTGCGACGAAAGTCTCTGAAAGCGAGACATAGGTATAGCAATCCGGCGGCGGCGTAAACTCTTTTCTAAAATCTTCATAACTTTTCAAGGGTAATACATACAAACATCATCTTTGGTCCACAGCACCACAAAGTGATGACCTTTCCAGCAGCATATATTTTGGATGACCTTGACCTTGTTTTCATGGTTCAATAAGCACATAAACATTGCGACATAGTTTCACATTCAAGTCCTTTTCTCAGGAACTATAATACCTAGACTTGTCATATTTGGTCTATAGTGAGATCTATATGGGTACACGGCAGTCTGACACCTGTCGTGTTGCCTTGACCTCAATTGCATGGTTCAGTGAACTTAGAAAATCTGCGACATAGTTTCACATTCAAGTCCTTTTCTCAGTAACTGTTACACCTAGACCTGTCATATTTTTTTTGTAGGGAGATCTATATGGGTACACGCCAGTCTGACACTGTCATGTTTCATTGACCTCAATTTCATGGTTCAGTGACTTTGTTAAATTTTTACATTCAAGTCCATTTCTCAGCAACTGTAGCCTCTAGACTCACAATATTTGTCCTATAGCAAGATTTATTTGGGTATATTCCAGTCTGACATTTGTCATGTAACCTTGACCTCAATTACATGGTTCAGTGATTTTTGTACTTTTAAGTCTATATTTCAGCAACTGTTCCACTTATCATAAATCACAAGTGTGGACTCATCATATTTGATTAATAGCAATGTCTTACTGGATACATGTCAGTCTGACACTAGTTTATTAACCTTGACCTTTATATCATGGTTCAGTGACTTTGCTTTTTTTTTATACATTCAAGTCTGTTTCTCTGCTATTTGAATAGCTAAGGAAATTTATCCTAAATTTGCATGATTATGTATATAATCTTGATGAAAAAGTATTTCATGATGTCATAAAAGTATAGACCTTGCTAATTAATTTTCACACAAATATAAGAACTAAATTGATTGACAATAGCCCCTGGCAAATTGTGAGATGTACTTAATACATATTGAAACTGTTAATGCATGACTTTACAATATAAATGTGTAATTATTATAAGTTCAATTTTGTGGATGGACTTTACCATAAATTTCAATTAGCATAATTGGATTGATAGAACTATAAAAAGGATAAGTATATATTTAATCATTGTTTCTAATTGTTATACTATTTAAAACACATATTTTTTAATTTTAATTTCTGTATCAGAAATCAGTTGTCTTGATAGCCTTTGTTTTTATTCATTTACCAGTGAAAGCCAAAGAGGACTTTAGGTTTCCACTCTGTCCGTCTCTCTGTCTGCCTGGCAGTCTGCGAAAAAAAAATTTGAAGTTTTCCACATTTTATTTGTAATAGCAGATATTGAGCAGATTATTGTTATGTGAGTCTTCTTTGATGAGTTACAGAGCAAGCTTACGTTTTGTTTTTCTCGATTTTTGAGGAAGTTATGACCCTTGAACTTTGAAAAATTTACTGACCTTTAAGTTTTTCACACTTTTCTTAGTTCTTGCAGATGTTGGTTTTCAGCTGACCTGGCTATGCCAGGGTTAGCTTTTGTCATCACTTTGCGTCTGTTGTCCATCCTACTGTTGTCCGCCTGTCCGTCCATCATTAGCTCACTTTCAAAAATCTTGTGAAATGGTAATTTTGCACTTTAACTATTACATGACAATCTATCATTTGTCTTTTGAACTAATAACATCAACTTTGTGATCCAAGCGCAGGCAGGCGAGACATCCTTTAGGGTCCACACTTGTTCTGGCTAAATGTTGTCATTTTATTTTCATACACATTAATTCAAAATAAGATAAAGGCATTTTTTCTGAAAGAATAAAAAAATGTTTTGATTTCACCCAAATACCGACTATAGCCTGGGTGAACTTTTGCCATCACTTTGCTTATGTTGTATGCCCATTAATACATCTGTATGTTCCTCATTAAATATCTCATTTAACCCTGAGAGCAATTTAATCATGTTTGGTTGGAAATATTCTTGGTTGGTGCCATTTAAAAGTGTTTCCATTGTGTCTTAACATGGTCAAAAAATAGCAAACAACATGATTCAAAATTTAAGCTCACCTGCCCAAACAGACAGTGTGAGCAATTGCCATCATTTGGCATCAGTTTTCCATCCATTAGCTTAACATATTTTCATCTTCTCCTCTGATTCAATTAAATCACACTTTATAGGAATGATTACGGAAGGTTGTTGACAAAGATTGCTCAATTCATTTCTATTTGAATAAAACGTAGCTGGAAGCCCTGAACATATTTTAAACAGTAGTCTATATGGGGAAAATTTCATTTTCAGCTCACCTGACTAAAGGGATGAGTGAGCTATTTCTATCACTTGGCGTCCGTCGTTCATCCATTTGCTGTTCATTTGGTTGTTCATGTTTGGTTTCTGACTTCCTTATGATGAGAGCTTTCTGTCGGTACTATATTTGTAGATATTTATATGACCTCGACTTTGCCCTGAGGGCAATTCAGAAAATAACCTTGCTACTTTAAGATGCCACAAAAATCATTTTTGCATTTAGGTCAGTTATCCCCTGGCAAGCTATGCTGTCTTTTGCAAACTTTTGTTTTAGTGTAGCTATGGAGAATTTATATTTCAGCAATACTATTATGAATCCAGAAGAACACAAAAAGTAAATGATTTTGCAACATCCAAAACTATGAAAATAGAATATCAGAGAAGAAAACAATAAAGACCGTTCACATGCATCTTAAACACAAAAGAATATTTGCAAGTTTGAGCAGGTGTCAGTCATTGTGAGCTTAATGCACACAGATCTCTTAACATTTAACAAAGAGGACACATACACTGCTAATTTGGTTGCTTTCCGCAAATAAATATATAATTGTTTAAATTGGGAGAAACTAAATTTCAATCAATGCCTCGGGCTGATATGGAAGTCTCGGGATGATAACCATGCTGATATGGAAAAGGCCATGTTTCAATATATATTAAGTTTTTTTGCATAAGTCTGTTTCTCAATAACTATACAAGATATAGGTCAATGATATTTGGTACAAAGCTTGGTCTTCACTCTTGGTAAGGTCATGACAGTCTGCCGTATGGCTTTTGACCTTGACCTCAATTTCATGGTCCAGTGCCCAGGTTAAATTTTTGTTTTTGCTTAACTCTGTTCCTCCACAACTACAGGTGATAAGTCAATGATATTTGGTATATAACTTGGTCTTGCTTATTACATGCCAGTCTGCCATATTGCTTTTGACCTTGACCTCAATTTCATGGTCTAGTGAACATGGTTACATTTTTCTGAGTAGACCAGTTTCTTAATAATTGTAAGTGGTAGGGCAATGATATTTGGCATGTAGGTTGCCCTTGAGGAGTACATGACTGTTTGCTATATGGATTTTGATCTTGTCCTCAATTTCATAGTCTAGCCAACATGGTAAAGTTTTTCAAATAACATCTGATTCTTAATAATTGTAGGTGGCAGGGCCAAAATATGTAATGTTGGTTTTTTTTCTTGTGACGTAAATTTCACAGTCTATTGAACTTGTTAAGATTCTCAGTATTTGTAAGTTCAGTTTTATGGTCTATAATGAGCATGTTTTGTTTTTTTGTGATTAGGCCAGTTTTTTCTCAGCAGTTTTACCGTCTAACCAGGGACAGGCGAGACATCTAAAAGGGTCCACTCTCGTTTATAATTTTCATTTTTGGTGTATGCAGAGTGATAAAAACATTTTTCCATATTCACAGAGCGACAACATTGTTCAGTAACACAGAGCGACAAAAACTTTTTTTCATATTCACAAAGCGACAAAAACATTTTGTTTGGTGTACACCAAACGACAAAAACATATTTCCATATACACTGAGCAACAAAAACCCTTTTTTATATTCACAGAGCGACAAAAACATTTTTCCATTTACACAGAGCGACAAAAACATTTTTCCATATACACAGAGCGACGAAAACTTTTTTCCATTTTTTCAAATACACAGAGCAACAAAATCATTTTTCCATATACACAGAGCGACAGCCATTTGTTTCATATACACAAAACAACAAAAACATTTTTTCATATACACAGAGCGACAAAAACATTTTTCTATATGCACAGAGCGACAAAAACATTTTTCCATATACACAGAGCGAAGAAAACATTTTTCCATTTTTTCAAATACATAGAGCAACAAAATCACTTTTCCATATACACAGGGCGACAGACATTTTTTCATATACACAGAGCAACAAAAACGTTTTTCATATGCACAGAGCGACAGAAACTTTGATAAGACAGAGCGACAAAAACAATTTTCTATACACGCAGCGCGACAAAAGCAATTTTCCATATACACAGAGCAACCGAAATATTTTCCACATACACAGAGCGACAAAAACATTTTTAAATTATTTTTCATATACACAGAGCAACAAAAACATTTTTCCATATCCACATAGTGACAAAAACATTTTTCTATACACACAAAGTGACAAAAACATTTATCCCATATAGACAGTTTCAGAAATTGGTGATTACTGAGTTATCGAACTTAACCGCCATGTGTCGCATTGTCGTCTGCCATTAAGAGGGTGTAGACTCGTTTGTCCTTTGTTTACCGTGGCAATGTGTGGTCATTTGTTGTGATTAAATTAGTAAAAAATAGAATTGTAACGTTTTTTTCAAACAAGTATCCGTCCTGAAAGAATATATTCCTGTTCAAATTAAATTTTTATCAACTAACAAATTATAAAATGCAATTAATATGAAAATCAAGGTAAATGTTATGACCATATTTTTTGCGTATTGTAGAATATTACATAATTCAGCAATTCATGATTATGTCCAGGTGACAATAAACAATAAACGGTTTTGACCAGAAAGATAATTACACCTGGAGGCATTACATTGTGATTGATTAAACCAGTTTAATTAAACGTATGTCCTTTTCACAGCTGTTATTGCTTTCACCAAGAAATGTTCAAGGTCATGGATTTTAAAAAGGAATTTTTTATTTACGGGGTTTCTTGAAAAAGAATTTAACAAATAATTTAGTTCTACACATATTTTTTTTCTCAGAAAAATATTTTTATATAGATTTTTTTTTATTTACTTTTATTTTCATTCTTGCAGAATGAGATCGCTGTGCATTATTTAAATAAAAATGAAGTTAAATTATATATTTGATGTCATTGTTTTGCCGATTTGCTGGCTTTTTACTACTTAAAATGATATTATCAGAGACTATTTGATTTAAATACTCCTTTGCTTGTTGTGAACTTTATAAACTCAAACTAAATGTTTAAGAAAACAGATACATTTTGTATTTTAAAAGCATTCAACATAGAATTATTATATTTTTTATTTTTCTGGTTTGCTGAATAAAAGTCAATTTCTAAAATGCGCGCAAAATTTTTAAGAGCTTGTATATGCACATAAAGATTTTTTATAAAAATATTAATGTCCAAGTTTTTTCCCACACTTTCGGAAAATCTATCAAAAATACTTCAGATATTTTTTTCTGAAATATAAATGATTAATTCAATAAACTTAATTACTTGTGAATTTCATTTCTTTTCCCTCAAAACAAAGTTCCGTGTTGTTAATCTACTTGTAAAATATCGAACTTCGATACTTAATTAACAGTTATTTGTAATAAATTACTGTGAAATAGCTATTGTTTGTGGGGTTCCAATTTTCGTGGATTTCGTGGTTCCCTAAAACCACGAAATTAAGTTCCCAACGAAATCCATTTTTTCCATTGAGTTTTAATGCATAAAATTTGAAACCACGAATTTAAGTGCCCACGAAATAGTAAATGTTATGAAAACCACGAAAATTGATGTTCTTGAATAAAAGTACTTCCACAGTAATAAGTTTCTTTGATGTCATAATAACTGTTTTATCACTTGAACAGGTTCTGATCACTTTCTCAACAAGTGTTATTGGAGTAATTAACGGTTGAAGTATGACACCTGTATCTTTAAACCTTACACCGATAAATCGACAAAAGCCGAGGTATTACGAACGTTACACCCTTCCGGTAACAAGTACATTCGGAAGTCGGCAATGGCGGCACCCTTAAATTGTTAATAAAAAGGTCTATACACAGAGCGACGAAAACATTTTTCCATATACACAGAGCGACAAAAACATTTTTCCATTTTTTCATATACACAGAGCAACAAAAAACATTTTTCGATATACACAAAGCTACAAAATATTTTTCATATCCCCATAGAGACAAAAACATTTTTTTCATATACACAGAGCCACAAAAACATTTTTTTCATATACACAGAGCGACAAAACCATTTTTCCATATACACAGAAAGACAAAAACATTTTTTGGTGTAAATCGAGCAACAAAACAGTTTTCCATATACAGAGAGCCACAACAACATTTTTCCATATACATATAGAGACAAACAAAATATTTTTCCATATACACAGTGCGACAAAAACATTTGTCCATATACACAGAGCAACAGAAACAATTTTCCGTATACATAGAGCGACAAAAGCATTTTCCCACGTTTTTCATATACACAGAGCAACAAAAACATTTTTCCATATAGAAAGAGCGACCAAAACATTTTTCCATATACATAGAGCGACAAAAACATTTTCCCATATACAAAGAGTGACAAAAAATGTTGGTGTACAAATAGCGACAGAAATATTTTCCTTATACCCAGAGCAAAAAAGCCATGTTTTCATATACACAGAGCGACAAAAATATTTCATATACACAGAGCCACAAAAACATTTTTTCCATGTTTTTGTCTCGTCTGCGACGAAAGTCGCGAAGGCAAGACATAGCGACCATAGATTCCGTCGTAGGCGTCGTCGGCGTTGGCGTCAACATTTGGTTAACCCAAATGTTTGACTTTTTTGAACTTCAATAACTTTCATAAATTTCGCTCAATATCAATGAATTTTTGACAATATATTCAGTACAACCTCATTATTGCATCCCAAGTATATTTTTGAAGAAAAAAATAATTTCAATTTTTCCGTATTTTGCCATTTGTTTGACTTGGTTTTTTCAATAATGTTTTTTTTGTTTCCATCATATCTCTGCACCTACATGCCATAGATAAATGATGATTGGTAAGTGGTTACATCTTTAGTTGTAACCAACATCCATACCAGAATTATGTCACCTTGACCTATATTTTCTGTATCAATGAGTTTGATTAAATTATCACTTTGGTCCATAATATCAACAACAATTAAACAAATTGGAACTTAGGAAATTTAATTTTGATGTGGAATTATTGCATTTGGTCTATAGATAAACAATAAACTTTCAGGATTTGATTCCGGTTCCAACTTTGGTAAATTTCCTGAAAATGTCCAACTAACAATTTTTGAAAGTTTTGCATACAATCAAATATTTTAGCAATTTTCATACTATTGTTGCATACCAGACATAATTCTGAAACTTACTGATAAAAAATAGGGTTCCAATTTCAGTAATTTTCCAGAAACTCTCAAAGACAAGCAATTTTGGGGAATTTTTGTTTGCTTTTGAATGAATTTTAGTGAAAACAAATATTGCCAATGATTAGATTAAAAAAATTATTAGGTCCAATTTTTGTAAATTTCCTGATACTTTCAAAGAGGAGTTATTTCTTAAAATACTTAGTAACAACATCTTAATACAAAAAATACCAAAGTTGCATAAAAAACTGTAAATTTCGTTATGCTGTACACGTGTTTCAAGGAGTAACCTCTCATCAGCATTAAAATCAAATGATATGGAGGCCATATCATTTGATTTTAATGCTTCTGATGAGAGCATTTTCCTGAAAGTTTATTGTTTAATTTAGGCCAAATTATAGTGATAGCGGAGTGAGCAGGCGAGACACCAGGTTCCACGGAACCTTTACGAATTATTCATATACACAGAGCAACAAAAACATTTTTCCTTATACACAGAGCGACAATTTTTTTTCGTATAGAAAGAGCAACAAAACACTTTTTCTTATACACAGAGCAAAAAAAAAACAAACATTTTTCCATATACGCAGAGCGACATGAACATTTTTCTATATACGAAGAGCGACAAAAACATTTTTATATATACACAGAATCACAAAAACACTTTTCCTTATACACAGAGCAAAAAAAAAAATTTTCCATAGACACAGGGCGCCAAAAAAGTTTTTCCATCTTTATCATATATACAGAGCAACAAAAACATTTTCCATTTACACATAGTAACAATTTTTCTTTCATATACACAGAACAACAGAACAGTTTTCCATATGCATAGCGCGACAAAGGCATTTTTCTATATACACAGAGCGACAAAAACATCTTTCCATATACAAAGAGCCAAAAATTCCAAACTTTTCCATATACACAGAGCCACAAAAACATTTTTTTATTTCATATACTTTTTTTTCTGTGTATTCACGGAGCGACAAAAACATTTTTCTATATACACAGAAAGACAATAACATTTTTCCATATACACAGAGTCAAAAAAACATTTTTCCATATACAAAGAGCGACAAAAAACTTATTTTCACACACACAGGGCCACAAAAATATTTTAGGTGTACATCGAGCAACAAAAACATTTATCCTTATACAGAGAGCCACAAAAACATTTATCCTTATACAGAGAACCACGAAAACATTTTTCCATAAACACACAGTGACAAACAAAATATTTTTCCCTATACACAGAGCGACAAAAACATTTTTCCATCTTATCATATACACAGAGCAACAAAACCATATTTCCCTATACACAGACCGACAAGGACATATTTACATATACACAGACCGACAAAACATATTTCCATACACACAGACCGACAAAAACATTTCCATATACAGCCCGACAAAAACATTTTTCTATTTACACAAAGCGACAAATCATATTCCAATATACACAGACTCACAAAAACATTTTTCTTTTTACACACAGCAAATAAAATATTTTTCCACATACACAGAGCAACAAAAACATTTGTCTTTATATAGACAGACCAGCAAAAACACTTTTCCTTATACATAGAGCAAAAAATATATTTTCCATATACACAGAGCGACAAGAACATTTTTCCATATACGAAGAGCGACAAAAACATTTTTCCATATACACAGAGTCAAAAAAAACATTTTTCCATATACAAAGAGCGACAAAAAACTTTTTTCACACACACAGGGCCACAAAAATATTTTTGGTGTACACCGAGCGAAAAAAATCATTTCCCATATACGCAGAGCGACAAAAACATTTTTCCATATACACAGAGTCACAAAAACGTTTTTGGTGTACGAATATAAAATATTTTTTGTTGTACACCGAGCAACAAAAACATATTTCCATATACACAGAGCGACAAAAATATTTTTTCATATACATAATGCGACAAAAGCATTTTTTTTTTCGTGTACACCGAGCGACAAAAATATTTTACAGCAGAAACGTTGATCGAGCTTGGTATTTACTATTGTAGATACATAATTCAAAGCCTCATTTACATAAGCCAAGTGTCGCAGTTACATTAGCCACATACCGCATGTCCGTTTATATACATAAACCAAAGCCGCCTTAGAAAATGAATCTTCATTGATGTTTGTTACGTAAACTGAAGAAAATGGGTATTTGACAGATATCAATTGAAACCTTGACAAGTCTTATGAAATATTAATAACTAACTTATGTTGACTTACCTTTTGTATTGTTATATTCCTTTTTTAACATCGTCAACCTTTAAAACACGCAAAGCACGATTAACTAGTTAGTTACAGGTAAAACTTACTACCGCATTTCGGGTACTAAAGTTTCCTTCCGAAATAGTTATTCTAGAGTATTAAGATATGCATAGTTTCTTTAATTTGGGCAAATGATACCATTTCAGCAAAATATTTCAAATATTACAGCAGTAAACTGTCTCAGGTTACATCAATCATCAATTTTTCGAGCCGCACTTGGGAAGCAGTGGTGACCAAATTATCGTCATGAGTGTTTATCCCGTCAATAATGAGGTGGTGAAATCAGATACCCGTATAAAGATGAGTTTGTGGAAGACTCCGGATGTACTAATGTGGTCATTGCTGCTTATACAACCGCTCAAGCCCTTTTAAAATTGTACAGCTATTTGGAGAAGTTGAACAGGCGAGCCTTATACGCCGACACCGATTCCATCGTGTTTTCCTCCAAATCTGGGGAATGGAAACCAGAACTAGGAGACTACTTGGGAGATCTTACGGATGAAGTACCAGATAATACAATTACAAAGTTTGTGACTGGAGGATCCAAAAACTACGCTTACAAACTAGTCAGACCTGATATACACAAGAATACCACCATATCTAAAGTGCGATGAATCAGCTGATGAACTCTCTGACCATCCACTTTGATACGATAAAACATATGGTCACTAATAAAAGAGGCGATGTGAAGACCGTTACCGATGATTTTAAAATTATTAGAGACCAGAAAAGACTATTATTATATCCGTCCATCAAAGTAAAGATTATAGAATAGTGTTTGACAAAAGAATTATCATGGCTGATTATTGTACCTTACCTTATGGATATTAAATGCCGTAAAGATAGACCAGTGTCTATCTCATGACGGAGATAATAAGTAAACATGTTTGTTAATATCTTGTTGTTTGTTTCATTGCCTAAAAAGGGATATGCTTAAAACATAGAAGACAGATTAAGAAAAGAAACAAAATACAGAAGAAAAAAAGGAAAAGACGGAGAAGTAAGCATAAACAAAAAACAAAACAAGACAAGAATAAACAAACAAATAAAAATTAAAAGTTAACGTAGCAACTTAGGTAAGGGTTAGAGGTTGGATAAAGGAAGATTAAACGTTGAGAATAGCATTGGATAAAGGCAGACATAACTATAACTAGAGGCTCGGAGACTGAGCCTGTATCGCTCACCTGGCAAAATGCCTCTATGCCAAAGATGACTAAAAAGATGTTTTCTTACCAATGGGGTCAAAGGTTTAGCTATGTTCTTCATTAGCACCCATGTTTTTTGTCTGATCCTATTGAAATGAATAGATTTTGCAAAGGACCTTCTATACATTTCAGAGATGATGACTATAAGGATGGTTATCTCATTCTTGGCTCCAATGTTAAACTATGTTCTGCACTGGAGGCCATCTTTTTTGTCAGATCCAAGGACCTTCCATACATCCTTACTGTAAAGATTGGTTGAATTTGCTTCAGTAGCGTCAGAGGAGATAGCAAATACATGTAGATGCTTTTCCCATAGGGTCCCATGTTAGACTATGTTCTGCGCTGGCAGCCATGTTTTTTAGGGAATCGGAAAAATTTCGGCAATCTACATAAAAGACCTTCCATACATCATTCCTGTAAAGTTT
>MJUU01042101.1:697-13387 GCA_002080025.1 Modiolus philippinarum | reverse complement strand
AAATTGGTCCAGTGGTTTCAGAGGAGATAGCAAAAATGTGAATTTACCCATAGGGTCCCATGTTAAACTATGTTCGGCCCTGGCGGCCATGTTTTTTGGCGGATCAGAAAAATTTCGGCAATCTTTGTGTAGGACCTACCATACATCATTCCTGTAAAGTTTGGTTAAAATTTGTCCAGCGGTTTCAGAGGAGATAGTCAAAATGTGAAAGTTTACGGACGACGACGACGGACGACGGACGCCAAGTGATGGCAAAAGCTCACATGGCCTTTGCCCATGTGAGCTAAAAAGGGGTACAGGATGAATAACAAGAAAGGATAGTTAGAGTTAGTCATAAACAAAAGACAACAACAATCAGGAAACGAGTGTATAAGGATTTTAGAGAACACAATATAATATATAATATACAATGACTAGGGTTAGAGTGGAAACTTAGAACAAAGGGCTAAGGTATGGCTTAGAGAACATGACATATAAAACACAATGAGATGGGTCAGATTATGGTTCAGTTGGGTGGCTCTTGGTATATCTAACAAATATAACAGTACTGATTATCTAACAACACCACAACAAAAAAGGTTAGGGTTAGTGTTAGGATTAGCATGAGACAAAAGTTAAAGGGGGATCTATGAAAGCATCTTAGATAGGGCAGGATAATAGGCATCTTAAACAGAAGAAGGGTGAAGCCAAAGGCGAGGAACATGGGTACAGGCCAAAGGTCAATGATACACGAAGAGTACAATAACATCTCGATAGCACTAAGACATGGGTAAAAAGTACCTCCCAATCGGAGGGAAAATAAAAGACCTTTAACATAGGGCATATGGATCTCAACGTATGTTATATACTTCTAAGGATAATTGAGAAACAGTATTATACTCATTTATGATGGAGATCTGAAACAATATAAAAAAATTAAATTAACCAATAATCAAATGTAATTAAAGAAGGAGATATTACTTTAAAAACGGGTTCTTCTGAAAGCTGAGCCTATTTCCCTAAAACATTAAAAAATGCAAGAAAATAAACGAAAAATCAATGAAAATATTTGGGAATAAGAATCCAATATACAATATGTCGTGAGGTTAAACATTTTTTTTGCGGCTATATCAACCATCAAAGATAAATAGATGTTTACAATATCAGGCAGTTTTTAATTTTTGATTTGCCCTGGAGTATAAGTATATTCTGGATTTATAGATAAAAATATAGGCAAACCATGTCTGTCTTTTCAGATTTTCTAAAGAGAACTGTCACATAAAACATGTGGTCCCTTGAGTTAATCTAGTAAGAATGAAATTTTTCAGTGGGATAAACAAATAACTTGGTCGCATAAGATAGTGGTGCTAATTTGAAAGTCTGATGATCAAACAAGCGTGGAACAAATCTACAAAAAGAATTATTTGAAGCATACTAAATGTCATGTACAGCCATCCCCCTTCACCTTTTCCACAATTTGCTGCCTTGGGTCTCCAAAAGATATACAGTGGAAGAACCAGATGTTGACAAGCTAAATGAGTGACTCATTATACGTCCTTGGCACGTTCTACAAAAAAAGGATAACGAACGCGGTGTCCAATAACCATTTTAAAATACCGAAGTTCGATTCTGCACATAGCCATGTCGACAACGTATGTCTCTTCGCGGATCAGTGCTTATCAAATCAAAATATTTGGAAGACCAAGAAAAAAATCTGATAGCACAAATAATGACCCTCAACCGAGAGTCATACAGGTGATTATCGTGCATGGGCGTACGAGAAATAATATGTCACAACACGAGGAACGAAAAATTAGAAAATTAGAATTGAGCTTGCACGATGCCTTTTTTCGATTTGCACGAAACACGGCCAATGACGACCTTCCAACACGGCAACACGTGAAATAAACAAGAGGCTCTCAAGAACCTGTATCGCTCCCCTGGCCCATGATTAACATAGATATTTCATGTTAAAGAGCCCTTATATATAATTAAACTATAAATCCAATATCCCAAATAGTTAAAGGGGAGAAGACCTCTGTTAGTTTAACATTGGACCCCATGGGGAACACTAAGTTCCCCGCTGGCTGCCATGTTGGATATCGCGCAGACCTGAAAAACGTCCTTTTGCAAGGGACCAGTCAATGGCTATTGCGGCCAAGTTTTGTTCCAATTGGCTCATTACATTCAGAGGAGAAGATCTTTGAATGTGTTTTCCCATATGGTCCAATGTTAAAACTATGTTCCCCACTGGCGGCCATGATGGATATAGTGCGATCCTGAAAAACACCTTTTTTGCAAGGGACCACCTAAGGACTATTGTGGCCAAGTATGGTTCCAATTGGCTCAGTAGTTTCAGAGAAGAAGATCTTTGAAAGTGTTTTCCCATAGGTTCCAATGTTAAAACTATGTTTCCCCTTGCCGGCCATCTTGAATATCGCGCTGACCTGAAAAACATATTTTTTGCAAAGGACCACCTAAGGACTATTGTGGCCAAGTTTGATTCCAATTGGCCCAGTAGTTTCAGAGGAGAAGATCTTTGAATGTGTTTTCCCATAGGGTCCAACGAATGTTAAACTATATCTCCGCTGGCAGTCATGTTGAATGTAGCGCAATCCTGAAAAACACCTTTTTGTAAAGAACCACCCAAAGACTATTGTGGCTAAGTTTGGTATCAATTGGCTCAGTAGTTTCAGAGAAGAAGATCTTTGAAAGTGTTTTCCCATAGGATCCAATGTTAAAACTATGTTTCTCGCTGGCGGCCATCTTGAATATAGCACTGACCTGAAAACACCTTTCTTGCAAAGGACCACCTAACGACTATTGTACCCATGTTTGGTTCCAATTGGCCCAGTATTATCAGAAAAGAAGATCTTTGAATGTGTTTTCCCATAGGGTTCAATGTTAAAACTGTGTCCCCCTCTGACGGCCATGTTGATTGTAGCGCAATCCTGAAAAACACCTTTTTTGTAAGGGACCACCCAAAAACTATTGTGGCCAAGTTTGGTACCAATTGGCTCGGTAGTTTCAGAGAAGAAGATCTTTGAAGATGTTTTCCCATAGGGTCCAATGATAAAACTATGTTTCCCATTGGCGGGCATCTTGGAAATCGGGCGGACCTAAAAACACCTTTTTTTGTAAGGGACCACCCAAGGACTATTATGGCCAAGTTTGGTTCTAATTGGCCCAGTAAGTTCAGAGAAAAGAATTTGAAACATTTTTTTTTCCATATGTTTTTTTTCCAATGTTAAATTTTGGTCCCAGCTGGCGGCCATCTTGGATGACGTACAGACCTGGACTGGGTTGTACAAAGCTCAATTAAAACTTAATAGACTATTAGAAGTTAATAGTCTATTAAATTAGTAGGAAATGTTAAAGCTTAATGGACTATTCAATATTTAATAGTCTATTAATTTTTGTGCAACAGTCCCGAGCGACACAATTTTAAAGGGGACCACCTAAGGACTATTGTGGTCAAGTTTGGTTTCAATTGGCCCAGTGGTTTCAGAGGAGAAGATCTTTGAATGAAAAGTTTACGGACGGACGGACGGACGACGGACGCAAAGTGATTGCAAAAGCTCACCCTGGCATAGTCAGGTGAGCTAAAAACGGCAAACACGCTGCGCGACAATAGCCCTGTGCCACCGTCTCAACTACATTTATATAGATAACCTATGGAAAGCCAAAACCATGCAGCTCAAGACAGAGCTCTACAAGAGGTTGATACTCCTTAGTTTTGAGCAGTTTTTCCAAAATTTATTTAACAAGTTTCCAGATAAATGATCGTTTTTGGGGTCAGCACCGTGACCGAAGTACTGACTACTGGGCTGGTAAACACCTCTGGCCGACTGAATGCTATTAATAGTCCACAACAGCTTCATGTATCCACTTTTTGAGACATAAAAGGTGTATATGACAGCAATCTATATACTATTCAAAATTTCCATTAACTGTACTTTAACAGGGACGTATATTTAAATATTCTAAATATACATCCTTGACTTTAAAAAACAAAAATTATGAAAAAAAATAAAAACACAAAAAGTTATCATGGTTATAGAACTTTTAGTTAAGTGCGGCAAAATCATGTTAACTAATATTATTTTTTTGATGTTCAAAAGAATATTATTTCTTCTTTAAATAAAGACAACAGTGAATAAATCCGTCCAGAAATTAAAAAGAAAGACATGTTTATTTTAGTCAGTCGTTTTACATATCCCCGATATGTTTATGTATATTCAGATCTTTTCAGATCCGTGTTCAGCATCCCTTTTCACACACACGCAAAAAGAAATCCTACGACAAATTCTAATCGTAAGTCAATGCGACTAAATTTTTCTCCTAAGATATTTTGTGAAACTTTGTTGTAACCCGGGAAAGGGTAGGTAACTCTACGAACCGGAAATTGTGATTACCGACTAATTCAGTCGTTATATTCCACTCACTACAATCGCTCTCGAGAGGTGATCAGCCGCTAGAGGGCGCAGAATTATTCGAGTTAGGCGGGTGTTAGAATTTTTAAGTGTCCGCAAAGAAAACAACTAAATCTTGTATATTCAGAAGGTGAAATGACAAAATCGTTAACAGATATGTCTAAAAAGTTTTGTAATAGCGTTTACAAATTTACGTATTGGGTGATCAACGATGCATGCAAGTTTAGAGAACGAAAATCGACCTAAGCCTAAGGCTAAGGACCCATCAAGTAGATTCTTATCCACCTGTAACAAAAATTCTGGGGCGGGTGGGTGGGTTTTATTTTATATTTTTTATTGATTTTCACTAAGATTGATAGGAAAATAAAGAAAATTTCTGAATAATTGAAAATAAAAAAAATTGAGCTTAGAAAAAAGGCATGCTGGCTAGAATTACCTGGAAAAGTAATCTTAATAAAAATAATTATTGTTACCTGAGACCGGAACAGAGACTAATTATAGAACAATCACCGGATACGGACCTGTTTTAAATGAAGTAACAATAATTTTTATTTTTATTGTTACCTGGAGTTACCTGATATTTATTCTTATTAAGTTATCATGTCACTTATTAGCAATATATTGTAAAATAGATGAATAGAAATACTGTTTGAAATTAAGAAATGTACAATACAAAGAAAATTGAGTGAAATAACAAATAAGTAAATAAATGTTCAAAAACTATATGAGTTTTGTGTTTAAATATAAATCGCCACCAGTCCTGATTTGAAAAGATCTCACTATTATTATATGAAAACATGGCGTCCAAAATGTCAGAGAGGACAGTGGGTTTTTTATTGGGGAAAAATCTATTCTTTTGACGAATTTGAAAATAAAAGGAGGATTTACCAGGAAACAAAATAGTATGCGATGGTTGTCTAGAATGGTATCACCTAAAGTGTGCTTGACCAAAATCAACATATTGGATGTGCAGGAAATATCATCAGAAAAAAATGTACTGATCACATATAATACCGATTAGTTACTCTTTCTATTAAATAAATTTGTAATTGTCTTGAATTCCTTTTGTCAGGTAACAATAACACCAGGTAATATGTTACTTCATTTAAAACAGGCCCGCATCCGGTGAATTTTCCATAATTAGTCTCTGTTATGGTCTCAGGTAACAATAATTATTTTTATTAGGATTACTTTTCCAGGTAAATCCAGGTAATCGTAGCCAGTTCATAGAAAAAATAGGGTGGATGGGGATGAGAATCTATAAATAGACCACTTTCTTCTTTTTATGAATGAATTGCGCCGGTTGACCTGGGGTCAATAGGCGCAAATTGCTTCACTGAACATTGTGACGTTGGAAAATCTATATTGTGAAGTCAAAAATTTCTGGGAAAATTCATCTAATTAAATAAAAATCATAATAAATTTTTGCCATGGCAACCAACTTCATGCTTCACTGATCACAGGAAGAAAGCGTGATAGTATGAGGTTTACCCAGAGGTTTAAGTTTTTTTTCTGTCAATGGTGTCTGCTATTATCTTGAAACTTTACATAAAACACATTAGTGTATAATTAAATAAATTTCATGATAAAAATTCATCCATGCTACCAACTTCATGCTTCAATGATAATGGAAAAAAGGGGGGAGGGGGGGGTAGTATGAGGTTTTCCCTCAGGTTGAAGCTTTTTTATATGTGTAGGATGTATACTATTATTATTAAACTTTATAAAGATACATATTAGCGTCTAATTAAACAAAATTCATAATAAAAATTTATCCATGCTACTAACTTAATGCTTCAATGATCACGGAGAAAAGGGGGATAGTCTGAGGTTTACTCTCATGGTTAGTTTTTTTTGTGTGAAGGATGTATGCTTTTATCATGACACATTATACAGATATACATTAGGATATAAGTAAACAAAATATTTAACAATACAAGCAACCTCATGCTTCACTGATCATGGAAAAAGGGGGGATATACCATTGTTAAAAACAACTGTGAGGTTGGGCATTGTGTCCGTTAGACTCATTTTCTTGTTATCTTCTGCTCTGAAACAGCTGAAGCAAATTCAACCAAACTTGAAATGAATGATGTATGGAAGGTCCTTTACAAAGATAGCTCATTTCTTTCGTTCCAATAAAAAACATGGCTGCCAGCGTGGAACTTAGGCTTAACATTAGACCCTATGGGAAAATCACATTTTTATATGACCGCAAAAAATTTGAGGTCATATAATGGTATGGCGCTGGTGTTGTCGGCGTTGTCGTTGTCGTCTTCTATAGACACTTTTGTTTTTGGGTAATAACTTAAGTATCAGTTGACCAATCCTTATGAAATTTTACCAAAGTGTTCCTTGGCACAAAAGGAAGGCTGAGTGGGTTTTGGTCATTTTGGCCCCTCCCATTTTCAAAAAAGGGGCCAAAAAGGGCAAAATTGGGTGGTTTCACATATTCGGCTCTAGAATATTTATAATTTAATGGATTTTGATGGGGTTTCTTTCAGTGTATTCCTAACTAAATTTCCTGTCAGTAGTATGTTATCAGATTTAATGTGGTATGTACCGCTCACGAGATAAATGGGGCCCAAAAGGGGCAACTTTCAAGAATTTCATTTTTTGGAACGATTGAAAAAATCGTTTCCATGTCACGAACTACCAAACCCGGAAGACCAGAAGTCTTGCCTACTCGCTACCTTTTATATAAAATACGCTGGAAGATAGTTCTTAATTCACTTCCGTTTTTTTTTGGAGTAATTAATTTGTTGACATATCAACAGATGGATATCAATCGCATACCACTGGACAAGAATATATTGTTATAGCTTGATTACCGTAATTAATTTGAAAGTGATAGCTAATTGAATATGTGGGACAGTCTGGTATTGATTTTATGAACAAGTGGTCAATTATATCGGTCATTTAGGGGACGACCATTTGATTCTGAGTTTGATCAAGCCAGATTATTTATTTTCAAAATTTTGCGGGCCAGAATATTTATTTTTCGTCGCTTTGCGGCAAAAATTTTTATTTTCAATAACATTATCGTATCGTACCAATAAATCTAAGGTCAGATTATTTATTTCTTGGATGTGCAGGCCAGATTATTTATTTCCAACTTTTTCAGGGACAGAATATTTATTTACAAAATCTGCCAAGGAGTAAAAAGGATCAACATGATGAGATCTACCCACTGTGCAATTTCGAAGAAAATCTGAAAACCTGACTTGGAGTTATAGCCCTTTTTCTGTTAAATTTTCAAAATTTGTGCATTTTTTATTTTTTATTTGAAAAAGTATAACAGAAAGAGGTCAAGTGTAAATTGCAAAAATGTTCAGCATATCAAGATCTACCCACCCTGAAATTTTGAAGAAAATCCATAAACCCTTGTAGGAGTTATTGCCCTTTTTTTACCGAATTTTTTAAATTTTCGTATTTTTCATCTTTTATTTCCAAATTATAGAAGATGAAGGTTAAGTGTAAATTGATGAAATGTTTGCCATGCTGTGGCGACTTCAAAACTGATTTTGAAATTGTTCCATCTCCGCCATTTTCAAAATGGCCGCCAAAAAAAGGAGGGGAAATTCAACATTGTCCAATTTCAATGAAATTTGGTTTCCAAATAGATATTGATGTTGCGACTTCAAAACCGGTGTTGAAAATTGTTCGTTGACTGCAATTTTTAAAATGGCCGCCAAAAAAGGCGGGAAAATTCAACATTGTCCGATTTCAATGACATTTGATTTCCAAATAGGTCTTGATGTCACAACTTCAAAACTGATGTTAGAAATTGTTTGTTGACCGCCATTTTTAAGATGGCTGCCAAAAAAGGCGGGAAAATTCAACATTGTCCGATTTAAATGAAACTTGATTTCCAAATAGATATTGATGTTGCGACTTGAAAACCGATGTTGAAAATTGTTTGCAGACTGCCATTTACAAAATGACGTCTCGACTTCAAAACTGGTGTTGAAAGTGGTCCTTAGCAAGAAAGTTTTTTGTCAAAAAAGCCCAACAAAGAAATATAGTAAAACATAATCAGACATTAAAAACAGTTCCAGATATTGGAGGTTTTCGAGCTACAAAAGTTTGAGAAACTGAAGATCAACTGTATAACTTACAATGTATCCTTGATTATGGCAACTGAAAGCCAGGTGAGCGATACAGGCTCCTGGGAGCCTCTGGTTTGCCTATGTATTCAGGCATCCATTAAAGTGCAACGTATTTTGTATTTCTCAAAGTGCAACATTTTGTGGTTCTACACTGGATGGGATATATGTATGATCTTTGTAGAGAAAGTCTAGACATGCAGCTTAAATGGGTGTAAAGCCAGAGTAGTATTTTCCCACAAAAAACATTCAATAACTATAGATATCTGTTCTACATGTATGTTCTAATACTATAAAAGCCCATTGCAATATTGGTTGTATTTTATAATATTTGATATATTATATATGTGTTATTTCATCTAACAATTAAACTCATGAAAATACTTTAATTTAGATTAACAATAGAACCAGATTCAATATTTTGTTTAATTTGCTGAATATGGAATGCTCCATTTCTTGTGTCTTTTTAAAATTGGATGGGATAGTACTGGATTCTGTTTGACACACATAATTTGTAAATATTTAAAGAAACATAGAATCCAATCGTTCCATTAGTGCTATCAGTACTTTGATTAAATTTTTGGTCCAATTTTGATGCAGTTTTTTTGAATGGATTCTTTTTGAAAATAAACATAGAGTTGCACCATCAGATTTTTGACAACTTGTTTGTTTGCTGAGCTACGAGGGGCCGAATGGAGACAAACCTGCAAATTTGCAGGTTACCTAAAATTTTTATTTTTCATCGGATTTCAATGGGATTTTTTTCTTTGGATTCCTCTTGATATAAGCTTTCGGTGGTATAGCAACCAATTTGGCATAGCTATTTCTGTTTTTGAGCTACAAGGGGTCAAAGGGGCCAAAATTGCAATTTTTTTAAATAAGTGAAATCTTTTATTTTTCATCAGATTTCATTTGATATTTTTGTTTGTTTTGGAGTCCTCTTGTTGTAAGCTTTTGTTAGTATGTCAAAAGATAGCTTTCTAAGCTATAAAGGGTCAAAGTGGCTTGAATTGCAATTTTCAAAATACGTAAAATCTTTTAATTTTTTATTGGATTTTAATGGGGTTCCTTTCTTCGCATCCTCTTATGGTATAGTTAAAGTAGTATGTTGACCAATTTGAGATACCTCTTAACAATTTCCAATATATATAAGGGATTATAAGGGCTAATTTTTATATTCCTTAGTTTGTGTGCAGCTAATAACTGGTTCAAGCTCTTTATTGTGTCCATTTTATTACTGTATCAAACTCTTTACTGTGTCCTCATTCATTTTGAATTACATTTATTCAAATTTCAGTGTTCGACATGCTGCGGTCGTATCATGCTGCGCTCGGCGTAGCCCTTTATTATCTTCTGCTCTGAAACAGCTGGAGCAAAATCAACCAAACTTTACAGAAATGATGTACTAAAGGTCCTTAACAAAGATTGCTCATATCCTTCCGATCCAACAATCATTGCCGCCAGCATGGAACATGGTTTAACATAGGACCCTGTGGGAAAATCACATTTTAATCTTCTCCTCTGAAACCACTGAAGCAAATTCAACCAAGCTTTACATGAATGATGTATAGAAGGTTTTGCAAAAATTGCTCATTTTGTTAAAATACAACAAAAACATAGCCGTCAGCACAGAACTTATATTTAACATTGGACCCTATGGGAAAACATCATTTTCATCAACCATGTCAACTACTCAGAAACCACTAAAGCAAATTCAACCAAACTTTACAGGAATGATGTATGGAAGGTCCTTCACAAGGATTGCTCATTTCGTTTCAATCTGACTTAAAACATGATCACCATGCAGAACATTGAAAACCCCATTGTTCGGCATTTTGTCAGGTGAGCAATACAAGCTCAGTTTCTGAGCCTCTAGTTTGTTTGTCTCATCGTGAAAACAGGCAATGACATGGATGAATATTCTGTCAAATCACTGTTTTTCAAATATTTCAAGCCGAAATGCTACTTGGATTTTGATTTTGGGTAATTTTTCAGAAAACTGCACATTGTTGAACTTTGTAATTTTTACGCATTATATTGCATATAGGATACATCATTTGTCTGGATAACTACTCCTACATTTTTTAAGGTATGAAGTTCTTACTTTGCAGATTGATTGTGCATTTATTGAAGAAGTGCATACTTTTTGGATTTAATTTTTGCTGATTTTTCATAAAAAATGTATTTGTTGAACTTAGTCATTTTAGGCGAGATAATGCTTATAGGGTACACCATTTGCCTGGATAAATCCTCCTACAGATTTGAAGATATTTACAGAATGATTGTGCATTTGTAAGAGATGTACAAAGTACTGGATTTTTATATTCTTTTTTGGATATTGCAGGATTATTCGATATGTGGGGACGTGGGGTATGTGAGCTTGCTCACTAAGGTTCTTTAATTCACCTCGGCAACCATTCATTCTCTTTCCAAAAATTGCACTATCTTGTCAAATTATGGCCTGTTATCATAAATATATGGTTGAAAAATGGAAATAATATTTTATTTTCTCAAAAATGGCCATAACTTAGGTTCACACAGGTATTTCATGCTGCAAATCTATTTTCCCTCTCTATTTTTATATCCCGCTCTGAAGGAGGGGGTATACTATTGTACCTCTGTCGGTCCGTCCGTCCATCATTCTGTCGGTCACTCATACTTTCATCGCATTTTTCTCAGCAACCACACATGACAGCAACTAGATATTTGTTATGGTGCATCAGTATGGGGTCCTATACTGCGCCTCCCCTTTTTGGCCATATTGAATCACCACTTCCTGTTTACCGACTTTGTGCCTTTCTTACTTTCATTTTCAAAATTATGACTTTTTTGTCACAGTTTTCTCAGCAACTACACATGACAGCCTCTTGATAATTGGTATAGTGCATAAGTATTGGGTCCAATACTGTGCCTCCCCTTTTCAGCCATATTGAATCACCACTTCCTGTTTACCAACTTTGTACCTTTTTTACTTTCATTTTCAAAATTATGACTTTTTCGTGGCATTTTTCTCAGCAACTACACATGACAGCCAGTAGAAATTGGTATGGTGCATCAGTATGGGGTCCTATACTGCGCCTCCCCTTTTTGGCCATGTCGGATCACCACTTCCTGTTTACCATTTTTGTACCTTTTTGACTTTCATTTTTTGCATCTTATTTTTTTTCTGCAGCCTTGTAATTGCTTGTACTGTGTCCACACCTGTATTGTATCCACACACACTTAATTTTGCACTTAAAATATTGATTCAGGGTTCAATGAGTGGGGGTATAACTGGCTGCCATTCAGCGACAACTCTTGTTGTTTCATTAATAACATTTATCTCCTTCCCTGTAGGCTTTTTAGGTAAATATCAGCCATATTTCTATTTCTATTTTTTAAAAGAAATGTCTGGCAAATGTCATATCCAAAATGGCCACCAGCGGGGAACACAGTTTTAACATTGGACCCTATGGGAAAGCATTCAAAGATCTTCATCTCTGAAACCACTGAGGAAATTGGAACCAAACTTGGTCACAATAGTCCTTGGGTGATCCCCTTTAAAAATTGTGTCCGGCAAGTTCGCACGTTATTCAAGATTGTCGCCAGTGGGGAACTTTTTACGAAACTTGGACAATATTGCAAAAATCTCCTTTGAAAATACTGGGCCATTTGGAACCAAACTTAGTCACAATGGCTGTTAGTTGGCCCCTTTTAGTAATTCTGTTGGGCAAGTCAACATCATATTCAAGATGGCCACCAATGGGGAACATGGTTTTAACATTGGATCCTATAGGGAAACATATTCAAAGATGTTCTTTGAAAGTACATGGCCAATTGGAATCATACTTGATCACAGTGGTCCTTTCTTGGTCCCCTTCATAAAATGTGTCCAGCATGTCCCCATAGCATCCAAGATGGCAGTCAGCGGTGAACATGGTTTTACCTTAGACCTCATGGGAAATGATTCAATGATCTCCTCTGAAAATACTAGGCCAATTGGAACCAAAGTGAGGTACAATGATGCTTAGATGGTCTTCTTCAAGAAGGTGACAGTCAGTCTACGCCCCATCAAAAATAGCTGCCAATGGCGAACATAGTTTAATTTTGGATCATAAATGTCTATCAACAAACTTGAAATTGAGACCCTTAAACATTTGGATTATCTTGACTAATTGTGTCAGCCATGGCCC